>PVJA010009266.1:0-61339 GCA_004027025.1 Myocastor coypus | reverse complement strand
TTTTTTTTTTTTTTTTTTTTTTTTTTTTTTTTTTTTTTTTTTTTTTTTTTTTTTTTTCGGGACTGGGGCTTGAACTCACAACCTTGCACTTGCCAGGCAGGCACTTGTGCCATTGAGCTATCTCCCGAGCCCCTCCATTTTCTCAAACTCTCTAGGATCTCTCTTTTCAGAGTACTGTAGTTTTCATTGAAAAGGTCTTCTACTTCCTTAGTTAGGTTAATGCCTAAGTATTTCATTTTCTTCGGTGCTATCATAAAAGTTACTGTTTCTCTAATTTCTCTCTCGGTGTGTTTGTAATCTGTATAGAGGAATGCTATTGATTTTTTTGTGTGTGTGTTGACTTTATAACCTGCTATGCTACTGAATTTGTGTGTGAGTTCTAGTAGCTTCTTGGTGGACTTTTGGCGGTCTTCCAAGTAGATTATCATGTCATCTGCAAATAGTGATAGTTTTACTTCTTCTTTACCTATTCTTATTCCTTTTTTTTTTCTCTCTCTCTCTTTCTTGTCTAATGGCTGTAGCTAATGATTCCAGAACTATATTGAATAGGAGTGGTGATAGGGGACATCCTTGTCTTGTACCAGATTTGAGAGTAAAAGACTTCAGTTTTTCCCTATTTAGAATTATGCTAGCTGTTGGATTGTTGTAGATGGCTTTTATCAGGTTGAGGTAGAGGCCTTCTATTCCAATTTTCTGTAGGACTTTGAACATGAATGAGTGTTAGACTTTGTCAAAGACCTTTTCAGCATCAGTTGAGATGATCATGTGATTTTTGGTTTTGGCTCTATTGATATAGTGTATTGCATTTATAGATTTGCATATACTGAACCATCTTTGCATCACTTGGATGAATCCTATCTGGTCTTGGTGTATAATCTTCTTCATAACTTGTTGCATTCTACGGGTAAGTATTTTATTGAGGATTTTTGCATCTATGTTCATGAGAGAAATTGGCCTATAGTTTTCTTTTCTAGTTGCATCTCTTTCTGGTTTTGGTATCAGTGTAATACTTGCCTCTAGGAATGATTTTGGAAGGATTGCTTCCTTTTCAATTTCACTGAAGAGTTTGAGGAGTGTTGGGATTATATCTTCTATAAACTTCTTGTAGAATTCAGTGTTGAATGTATCAGGTCCCGGACTTTTCTTTGCTGGTAGGCTTTTTATTACATTTCATATTTCATTGGCTGTTATTTAGTTATTGAGAGCATTTATGTCTTCTTGATCCAGTTTGGGTAATTTGTACTTTTCTAGGAATCTGTCCATTTCATCCGTGTCTTCAATTCTGTGAGAGTAAAGCTTCTCAAAGTAGCTATTTACAATCCTCTGAGTCTCTGCTGGGTCTGTAGTAATTTCACCCTTTTCATTCCTTATTGCTTGAATTTGAGTCCTTTCCTCTGTTTGATGAGGTTATCTAGGGGCTTATCAATCTTATTTAATCTTTTAAAGAACCAGCTTTTTGCTTCATTAATTCTTTGTATTGTTTTCCTTGTCTCAGTTGAATTGATTTCTGCTCTAATCTTTATAATTTCCTTCCATCTTTCAGCTTTGGATTTCATGTGCTCTTCCATATCTAGTTGGTTTAGGTGCTCCATGAGAACATTTATGTGCTCCTGTTCTGTTTTCTTAGTGTGTGAGTTCAGAGCTATGAATTTCCCTCTAAGAATTGCTTTCACATCCCATAAATTCTGGTAGGTTGTGTTTGAATTTTCATTAAATTCTAGATATTGTTTAATTTCTTCTTTAATTTCATCTTTAACCCAGTGGTTGCTGAGAAGAGTGTTGTTTAATTTCCATGTATTTCTGAAGTTCTTGTAGTTTCTTTTGTCATTTATTTCCACTTTCATTGCACTGTGGTCAGATAATACGTATGGGATAATTTTTGTTTTCTGGCATATACTTAAGCATGACCTATGTACTAATATGTGGTCTATTTTAGAAAATGTCCCATGTGCAGCTGAAAAAAATGTGTATTCAGAAGTGGTTGGGTGGAACACTCTGTATGTCTGCTCATTCCAGTTGTTCCAAGTTCTGGTTCAGTTCTGCTGCTTCTTTGCTAATTTTTGTCTGCTTGAATTATCTTTTTCGGATAAGACGGTGTTAAGGTCTTCTGTTTAGATTGTGGTATTGGATATTAGATTTTTCATGTCCATTAAGGTTTGCCTTATATAACTTGCTGCTCCTGTGTTGGGTGCATACATATTTATGAGTGTTACCTCTTCATCTTGAATTTTTCCCCTAACCAGTATGTAGTGGCCTTCTTTATTTCATTTGACCAAACTTTGTTTGAAGTTTAGTGTGTCTGCAAAGAAGATTGCTACCCCTGCTTTTTTCTGAGGTGCTGGAGCATGTAGTATTGTTTTCCACCCTTTAACTTTTAGCCTATGAGTTTCTTTGTGAGTTACGTGTGTTTCTTGTATACAGCATATTGTTGGATTTTGCTTCCTTATCCACTCTGCCAGTCTATTTCTTTTAATTGGAGAATTGAGTCCATTTACATAGATGGTTATAATTGAAATGTATTAACTTATGATAGACATGACTTTTACTTACTAATGTTTAACCCTTTTTCTCCTGTGTTTAATTGAATACCATATTTGGTGAGGTCTTTCTGTTCTCATTTCTTGGGATTGAGTTGTTCTGGTCCCTCTCTATATTCTTTAGTATACTGTGTAGGGTTGGCTTTGATGTCATGAAATTCTTCAGTTGTTCCTTGTCATAAAGTATTTCACTTCTCCCTCATACTTGAAAGAGAGTTTTGCTAGGTATAGCAGTCTGGGCTGAAAGTTGTTTTCATGGAGGATTTGAAGCACTCTGCTCCATGCTCTTCTTGACTTCATGGTTTGTGAGGAGAAATCTGCCATTATTCTGATGGGTTTTCTTTTAAATGTAATCTGCTTCTTTTCTCTAGCAGTTTTTAGTATTCTATTCTTCTGCTGAATTTCTAGAATCTTGACTATTATATGTCTGGGTGTGTTTTTATTCAAGTTGATGTTATTTGGGGTTCTGTATGTTTCAGTTACCTGAATGTCTGATTGTGTTCTCATATTTGGGAAGTTTTCTGCTATTACATCTGCCCATATTCCTTTTATATCATTTGTGTCAACTCCTTCCTTCTCGTTAATTTCTATTAATCTCATGTTGTTCATTTTTGCATCATCTTGTAGATGTTGAATTCTTTTTTCCTGCATCCTGGTTGTTTTTAAGAGATCCTTTCTTACCTTTTCACTAGCTGCGACTATGTCTTCAAGATCTAAGACTCTATCTTCACTTTCATTGGTATGGTTTGGCCAACTTGTGATTGAGATTTTATTTTCCTATATATCTCTTTGAAACTGTTTCATGTGATCTATTTCTTTCCTATATTGCTCCATCAGGGAATCCATCATTTTTCTGTTCTCCTCTAATTTTTTATCACTGTCTTTTTTAGTAGTATTGAAGTCTCTCGTTATAGTTATCCTTTCTTGAGTTCAGAGATTATTTTTGTTCTGTTCTCTCTACCTTTCTGTAGTTGTTCCCCTACTTTGGATGCTATTAATTTAGACATGTCTTTTTTAACTTCAGATGTTATTTCTGCTCTGGTTTCCTCTATACGTTTCTCCAGTTGTTTTTCCACTTCATGTATTTCTTTTTTTACTTCAGATGTTATCTCTGATCTGAGTTGCTCTATACGTTTCTGCACTTGTCTGTCTACCTCAGATGCTACTGATTCCGAGATTTCGTCGGCATGATTCCCATTTTCTTCCATGTTAGTGTCTTCTGTATTTGTTTTAGGTGGGCTCGGGACCTGAGATTGGTTCTTGCTCCCTGTCTTTATCATTTTTTATAGCGGTGATCTCTGCACGTTGATGGACTTACGCACTTAACGCCTATGGAAATTTGGGTCGGGATCCACCAAGCTTGTTCGCCCCCAGACATGCTTGGCTGAGATTTGGCACTCAGGCAGCTGTCTGCCATGAGGCCCCGTGGATCAGGACAGTGGTCAACAGTGTAGGGACAGTTGGTGGTCGTATGGGGCCAGTGAGTGGAGTCAGGGCACGAGCAGTTGTTGAGTCAGGGAATGAACGCTGGCTCAGAGAGTTCTTACCTGGCTGTCATGAGGCCGGGTCAGGAAGGTGGGTGGAATTGGAGCTCCGGCTGTTGGTGAGTCCGGGGATCCCCGCAGGCTGAGGCTGCTGCACGACCTGGTTGGGATGGCGGGCTCAGTCTGAGGTGGAGCCGGGCAGGCCACCAAGCTGGATGAAGATGTAGGGCGGGCAGTTCCGAGGTGGAGCCGCTGCGCTGCTGGCTCGAGATGCTAATTGGGTAGGTCCAAGATGGAGCCGCCGCGCTCCTGGTGAAGATGGTGCATGTGCAGCACCAAAGTGGAGACACCGCGCTGCTGGATGGAGATGGCGCGGGAGCAGGTCCTAGGAGACGCTGCGCTGCTGGATGAAGATGGCTCAGGAGCAGTCCCGGAGGAGACCTCTTTCTTCATTTATTGATGGACATATACAGGCTGCTCCTAAGATTTAGCTGTTATGATGTCTTTGACATTGTTACGTTTTGTGTGTAACTGTCCCCCCAAAGCCTCATGCAATCACGGAGTTTGTTCTAGAGTTCTAGAGTTTGTGATTAACTCATGATCCACTGGGATTATGGGTGATCCAAGTCTGGGATTATGGGTCTGCATACTGCTGGGATTATGGATGTGAGTGCTTACTTCAGCCTGAGGCAGATAGCCTAAGTGTAACATAAGAGATACAGAGAGACAGACTTGCTCTCTGTGGCCCTTGCTGCTCCTCCTCCCTTGGCTCCTCTCGCTCTTTGCCGCTGCTGTGAAAGGTTGTTCTCTGCCTTGTGCCACTCGGCCTTGGAGCCAGCTGAGTGTGAACTCAAAGCTCCATCACTGAGCTAAATAAACTTTTCCTTCCTTCATTTTGTATGTTGGGCATTTGCACAAGCAGTGAGACAAGAGTAACAGAGAAGACATTTTCAGAAAGCTTGTACTTTTTTGTTTGAAAGGTGTCTATTCATTTTGCTTGCCCATTTTAAGATCAGATCTTGTATTTTATTTGGGGAGATCTCATTGGTATATTCTAGAGTCCTCTGTCAAGGAATAGCTGGAAAAATTGCTCTCCCACCTGATAGGTTGTGTTTTCACTGTTGATTGTTTATTTTTCTGTGAGGAGCTTTTAAATTTGATATGGCCCCAACTGTTGATTCTTGGTGCTATTTAGCGTGCAAGGAGGGTTCTTTTCAAAGAGTCCTTGCCTATACCTATGATTTCAAGTGTTAATGATAATTAATCTTCCAGCAGGTTAAATGTTTCTGTGATAACAGTTAGGTGTTTTGTTTTGTTTTGTTTTGTTTTCCCCAAGGTGCTGGGATCGAACTCAGGACCTTGTGCTTGCCAGGCACGTACTTATACCACTGAGCGTCTCCCCAGTCCTAACAGATGTTTTTAATCCATTTTGATTCTCATTTTGTACAAGGCAAAAGATAACGAACGGGTCTAGATTCAATCTTATCAATATGGATGGCCAGTTTTCTCAACTGCTGTCAGTTTTTAGAACATTTATCATAGTTCAAATAATTGAATGTGCATGAGATTATTTCTGCAGCCTATATTCTGTCCGTGGATCCTCATGTCTCTTCTTGTGCCATGCTGTCTTCCTCATTGCAGCTTTGTGATATCGCTTCAAGTCAAGGATTGTGATGCTTCCTGCTTTGCTCTTCTTATCGAAGGGTTGCTTTTGCTCTTATGGGTCTCTTCTTATTCCCTATGCATTTTAGAATTGTTTTCTCTTATTTCTGTGAGTAATGTTATTGATATTTTAATTATAACTGCATTAAGTGTGTAGATGAGTTTTGTTTTGTGTGGCTTTTTTTTTCTTACCATATTGGTCTGGCTAATATTTAAGCACTACATTGCACAGGAATGATGATAATGGCCAGCTATATCCTGCTCCTGATTTTAGAGGAAAAGCTTTCAGTTTTCCCCTATAATATAGTGTTGGCAGCAAGTTTGTCATAGCTGGCTCTGATCAGATTAAGATAAGATCCTTCTGTACCTACTTTCTTTTTTTTTAACCATGAATAGATGTTGCATTTTGTCAAATGCCTTTTCTCCATTTATTGAGATGATAATGTGGTTTTGTATTGCCTTCTGTTTATGTGATAAATTACATTTATTTGATTTGCATACATTGAACCATCCTTGCATCCCTGGGATGAAGCTTACTTGGTCATGATATATGATATTTTAGTGTTTTGCTGAATTCTCTTTGTCAATATTTTGTTCAGGATTTTTTCATCTATGTTCACTAAAGAGATTAGGCAGGAATTCTCTGCCTCCTCAGATTTATATATTTGATAAAGGGTCTCACTATGCAGCTCAGACTTCTAGTGATCTTCCTGTTTTCAGCCTCCCCAGCACTGGGATTATAGGTGTGTGCCACCACGCTCGGGGCTCAGTCACTGGTTGAGTGCAACCCAGGGTCAGGGCCAGTGTGGCATGTCGGACCGGGGAGGTGCTTAGTCCACTGAGCTATCTTGTCATCCCAGGAATTCTCTTTTTTGGTTGGCTCCTTGCCTAGTTTTAGAATCAAGGTAAAGCTAGCTTCCAGGAATGACTTTGGGAGTTCTCCTTCCCTTTCTATTTCATTAAAGACTTTGAAGGATACAATATTAGTGTAAGATCTTCTTGAATTTCTTATAGAAATCAGCAGTGAATCCATCAGGGCCTGGGATTTTCTTAGTTGTCTGGTTATTACTGCTTCATTTTCTTTACTTGTTATTAGATTATTCAAGATTTTTATATCTTCTTGGTTCAATTTTGAATTCAGTTATGTCTAGGAATCTATCCATTTTTTCCTGAATTCTCCAGTTTATTGGAATGCAGGTTTTAGAAACAGTTGCTAACTGCTAGATTTCATTAGTGCCCATTGCATCAGTTTGGGCCTTTTTATTTTAGTAAAGTTAGCTAAGGGTGGGTTGTTTTGTTTATGCTTTCAAAGAAACAGCTCTTCATTGATTCTTCCTATTGTGGGGTTTTTTCTTGATTTTATTGATTTCTGGCCTGATCTTTATAATTTCCTTCCTTGTGCAAGCTTTGCACCTGGATTGTTCTTGTTTTTCTAGTGCTTTAAGTTATATCCTTAAGACATGTGTCTGGGCTCTCCCTGTTCTCATTATGTAAGCAATTACATTTATTTATTTGTTTGTTTCTTTGTATGTTTAATGTGTTTAGTATAAGATCTACAGGGTCTCACTATGTAGATCGGACTCACAGTGATCCTCTTGTTTTAAGCGTCCCAAGCACTGAAATTACAGACACGCGCCACCATACCCAGTCTCCATCACCTTCTCTGCATGGCCCAGAGGCAGGGCTGGCATGGCAGGCAGGGATTGAACCCCAGCCACTGCACACTGTCTAAGTAGGCTTTAATCCACTGAGCTATTTGGCCGGCCCAGCAATTACATTTATAAACCTTCCTTTTAGGGCTTCCTTTATGGTGTCCCAGCAATTCTGGTGTGTTGTGCCGGTACTATCCTTTAAGAGTGGGAATGCTCTCATTCCTTCTTTGATTTAATTTCCATGTGTTTGTATAACATCTGTGGGGGTTTTTTTCCAAAAAACCTATCAATTTCTAATTTCACTGTGCTCTGATCTAATAATATGCATGGGGTATTTGATTCTTTTGTGATTAAGCAGTACTTTATTAGCTATCAGTATGTAGTGTGTGGTCTGTTTTGGAGTACATCCCATGTGTGCTGGGAAGAATGTGGATTCTGTTCTTGAGCAGAGCACTCTAGTCTCTCTGAATGATCACGTTAGTGTTAGCTGCCTTCTGCAATCACTTCCTTAGCCCAGACTCCTCCAGGTTGCAAATAACAGGGCAACACTCTCCTGCCTGGCCTGCCTTTCTTCTGTGTCCATCCTGACACTCCCCAGGAAGAATCCACACCCCACACCCAGGCCTTCTATTTCCGGATCACTGGTGCATTCTCCTGATTCAATCACATGGCATTTCTGATAACCTTCAAAAGAAATGTCTCCAGATGACAATGATTGTGCTCTGGCCCACCACAGAGTATTCCCAACATCCGCAGTGCCTAGTCCAAGATTTGACCCTTGATGGGAAATAAAGGAAGAGGGCCAGAGCAATGACAGATGCTTCCTTGTTAAAAAAAGAACTCTAAGGGCCGGCAAGATAGTTCAGCAGTCTAAAGTACCTGCGTAGGCATGCTTAGGCCAATGTGCAGGGTCCGTGGTTGGATTCCTGGCACCATGTGCTGCACCAGCCCCACCCCAGGGTGGGCTAAGCTGGCCACAAAAACAGAAAAAGAACAACTTTGTCCCTAGTGTCACACTCAACCTAGAGCAGGCTGTCTCAGCTGTACATATATTTCACTTGTTCTAAAAGGGGAATTTTCACTTTGGGTCGTGTTCTTGATATTGAATATATACACTGCCCAGAGATTTAGGGAGAAACTAAATCTTCCAGTTGGCTGTCTACACACTTTCCTTTGAAATACCAGACTTTGATAATACCTGGGTATTTGCTTTTGCATAGCTGTAAATGGAAAGAAAGATCAAGGAATACTTACTAGAACTGAATTTTAAGGGAATCATTGTCAGACACCAACAGTGCTTTGAAATATACTTTGTGTTTATTGTTTTCTATCTGTTCTAAGCATTTCATTTAACTTTCATATACTACATATATGAATAAATATGTTACATATTTAAATGAAGGAACCAAATTGGAAAACTACCATAATTACATATGGTGATCCCAGTTATTCCTTCCACTATACACATACATATTGAAAATCTATAGCATTAGGCTATTTTATGGTATAAAACAGCACCATATTTCTCTTTTCTGTTTATTTTCATGCCCATTAATTTTATGTATGTGATTCCCCTTTTTGCAGGTAGCAATAATTTAAACTCTACTCTCCTTTGTGTAGTCATAGAACTGTGTGTGTCTAATGGGTTGGGATGTGGCTCAGTGGTAGAGTGCTTGTCTACCACGCACAAGGCCCTGAGTTCAATTCCCAGTACCACAAGAAGAAAAAAAAAAAAAAAAAAAGTTTCCCAGAACTGCACACAGGTACATTTGAGAGGAATATACAGAAAAATAAAATAAAAAACAATTTTTTTTAGTCCACAAACTCAGTTCTCTCCACAGTTCTGGTCACAAGCCAAAACTGCTGCAGAACATATCCAATTTCCCCATAAGCTCAACATTGAATGTAGCCATTGGGTTTGCTTCAGTTCTTGTTCAACTCCTCCTGCCCCCAAGTCCCTGAAAGCAGCAGGCCTGTGAAACAAGGTGCCCCTGTCCTTGCTTACAGAGCGCGGACTTCCAGAGCTGCTGCAGGAAGTGGCAAGGGCGTTGAGATCCCTGTGCTCCCAGCAAGGGCAGGGCCGCAACAGGAATCTACAGCAGGGTGTCTTTTCCCCTAATTTTTTTTTTTTTTATTTGAACATTTTGATCACCCTGCTAAGATATAGAGCCTGGGTGCCCATCACATGTGAATGGACACAGAGCATGCACACCAAAATGTTAAGCCATAAAAAGGAACGGAAATCCAGTCATCTGCAACAAAATGGGAGGAGCCAGAGGACATCATGCTAAGCAGGACAAGCCAGACACAGCAAGGCAAGCATCACGTGTTCTCTCTCCTACGCAAAAACTGAAAAGAAAAATGACAGCAAATAAATGTCGTGGGGAGTGTCTTGTCAAAAGCATAAGCAGCTGCAAGCCAGAATTCCCTGGCACGGCAAAGAAGTAGAAATAAATGTAAGAGGCTGTGTTACGGCTCTCTAGAGTAACAGGACCAAAAGAATGTTTGTGTGTAACTGCAGGGCACCTTGTTAAACTGACTTCCGCAAGCAGAGGCTGGGTCCTTCCACTGCAGTTCTCTTCAAGCTAGAAAGTCAGGGAAACCAGCTCAAAAGAGATGGAAGGCACAGAACCAGAAGGCCTGTCAATGTAGCTTCTACCAAGGCAGAAGCCCTGGAAGCTACTTTCTAGAGAATCACTTGAGTGAGTTCAAGTTCAAAGGCTTGAGAATCCAGAGTATGACACCCATAGCTGACGGCAACAGCAAAATCATACCATTGATCTTCGGTCAGTCTCGAGCATGTGTGGAAGCTGCCCTGTTCCACTTTTTTCCTCCTTCGACCCTGCATTCTATTGGGCAGCACTGCCCACAGTCAAGACAAGGCTTTATGCCTTAGTGGACTGATACCCATGCCCAGCCTGGACACACCAAGAAGCACCCTCTACCAGATCTCTAACTAGTCAAGTTGGCAACCTCTATTTACCATCAGAAATGGGATTATCGACTACACCATGCCTTTTTCCCCCTGAAATAAAGAGCAGATCCTCTCAGAAAACTCCAGATCCCCTGTGAACACAAACGATCTGGAAGGAGCTCAGTGGTGCCAACTTCAGTCTCCCTAAAAGAAACCTTGGGGAGGTAGAGACCAGCTCCTAATGTGACACTGAGTGGCTTCACTGGGGCTGGCACATGTGAGCCGTGATCCTGGGCTGGTCTGGCCTGTGGTGCTTTGCACATGTCTTCAGCAGAATCTGTTTTTCATCATTAGGGTGATCAGTAATGCATTTTCTTTCATATCCAGTTGCGTTTTCGCTCAATAACAGCAGCTGTTTAAAAGAGTATATTGCACATCACAAAGATAACGGAATGCCTCATTTTTTAATGAGAAAGACCATTATGTAGTTTTTATCATAATGGTTATTTTTATTTCCTAGTTACTTCCCATAATTTCAGTTATCACTGCCTACAAATTATAAATGAAGATCTTATTTTTGAGCCAAAAGCTTGCCAGTAAAATTGACAGATTTTCAATAACACTGTACATTAGGTGCCATAAAAACATCATTATTCTATTTCCTCTCTGGTCTCTGTGCAGCAGTTCCACAAATAATAAATGGTGTGCGCGCTAGTTTACAGGAAAGCAGCGTCATCCAGTAGATCCCTAGGCCCACTTGACGCTGTGTTGTGCCCGTCGGGGATCCTCCCCTTCTGTGTTAGTGCTTTTCTCCCTGCATTTCTTCATCAGCTGTACTTAGAAGCTAGAGACCAAATGAGGTCATGCAGAAAAAATGGCGCTTACAGTCCAGTTTTTAAGCATTAATTTTTTTATGTGTCCTGTCTCAAGTATTCTATATGTGTGGCAGTGTAAACTTTTGGTTCAGTCGTATTCTAAGTAACTTAGAGCTAGCTGTCCCCATCGCAGGTAACTGACATACATTCTTACATACATACCCAGTATCATTGTCATCGGCAGAATAGCAGCTGTTCTTTCTGCAACACTGTCTGTGCCACTGTGCTGAGCCATTTTTCTATGAAGTAGTTCTGTCATAAAGACCCTAGGACATAGGGATCCTTACCCTTCTCACTCTCAAATGAAGGAACTGAAGCTTAGAAGGGTTCAGAGGCAGCCCATCTTGCGTGAGGAGGCACCCTCTGAACCTGGGTTGTCTAACTGTAGAACTCCCTTTTTGCACTGTGGTCAACTGAATAAAAACGTGGTTTAATTCCAGTGCAAAACACAGTTCATGTTTCCTTTGCAAGTGTTCTAATAATCACCATTGTCCTCTGTGTTGCATGCAACGAAGAATTTGGGGGAAATGGATTCCTTTGAAGAATTTTGTTTATTAACTTCACAAAGGGGTTTTTCTCCCAGATTCCACAGCCCCACAGGAAGGACTTTTGGGAACTGCCCTACTGGGATTGCTTTCACACAACATGGAATTCACCCTGCCTCCACATGCAGTTCATTAGCTTGGAGTATTTCCACGGCAGTATGCAGTCATCACTACCAAGCATCAGTCATTTCCGTCACTCCGTGAGAAGCTCACTACTCAGACAGGGTTGCCCTGACCACTGCTCCTAGCCCATTGTGGCTCTGTTGCTCGGCCAGTCCTGCACATTACGTATAAATGAAGCGCTGTAACCTTCTTCATCTGCCTTCGTTCACTTAGCACAATGATTTCAAAGCCCGGGCCTACTGTAGCCCCCATTCCTTCCAGGCCTGGCCCGTTCTGTGGGTGTGCCGTGTCTCTGTCTGTGGACACCTGGCTGGCTTCTACCTCTTAGCATGTCATGAACAACTTCCCACATGAACATACCATTTCAGTACTCCTGGATCTATACACCTGACGGTCAAGTCGCCAGGTAATGTGGAACTCTGTATTTAAGTCTTGAGAAACTGCTGAACCGTTTTCCAAAGTGACTGCGTCCCTTAGCCTTCCTGACAGTGAGGGCCCCAGCTCCTTACTCTCCTAGTCAGCGCTTGCTCTTACCTACCTGCTGTGTGTACGCTACCCTTGGGGCAGGGGGAGGCAGCAGCTCCGTGCTGTCTCCATTTGCTTTTCTCTGGTAACTAGCCACACGGAGCATCTTCGCGTGTGCCTATTAGCCATCTGTGTGTCTCTTTTGGAGGACTGTCTATTCAAGCCTTTTTTTAAATTTTCTTTTTATTTGTCTTAGAAGTTATTAATATACCTTGGATAAAAGTTCCTTATCAGATATATGATTTACAAATATTCTCTCCCATTCTGAGGTTTCTCTTTTTATTTCTTTGTGCAGCCTTTCAAAGCACAAAAGGTGGGGCCTGGCAGGATGGCTCAGTGGTCTAAAGCGCCTGCTTAGAAAAGCTTGGGTGGCTGCAGAGACTGTGGTTCAATCCCCAGCACCACATGCTGCGCCAGCCCTGCACTCAGGGCAGGCTGAGCCGTCCATAAAAATAAATAACTAAACAAAAGTTCTGAAACAAAAATAAAATAAAATAAAAATTAAAAAGCACAAAAGGAGCTGGGCGTGGTGGCTCATGCCTGTAATCCCAGCACTCGGGAGGCTGAGGCAGGAGGATTGGTGCGAGTTCGAGACCAGCTTGGGCTACAAAAGTGAGCTCAAGGCCAGCTTTAACTGCATAATGAGACCCTGTCTCAAAAAGACAAAAAAAAAGCACAAAAGGTTTTTTGTTTTGTTTTGTTTTCTATGGCTGGCTCAGCCTGCCCTGGGGGCAGGGCCGGCGCAGCATGTGGTACCAAGGATCAAACTGTGGTCCCTGACGCCACCTAACCTTTCCTAAGCTGGCACTTTAGACCACTGATCCATCCCGCCGGCCCCAAAAGGTTTTAATTTTTATGAAGTCTAATTTACCTGTTTTTCTTGTGTTGCTGTTCATTTAGTGTTATATCTTAAAAATTGTTACCTAATATTGTAACACAAAGGCTTATCCTTGTTTTTTTCTAAAACTTGTGGTTCTAACTCTTAAAATTAGGTTTGTGATCCATGTTGAGTTAATTTTTTGTGTGAGTTAAGTAAGGATCTACCTACATTTCTTAAAATGTGAGTAGCCATTTGTACAGGCAAAAGAGGGTTCTTTCCCCTTGACTTGATGGTACATATAAAAATGGCTGCCCCGCCACCCCCTCTCAGTTCTCTCCCATTGATCCATGTGTCTGTTCCTGTTAGTTGTTAGAAAATAGCAGCATGGAGAAATACCTAGAGACCAAGGCTGGAAGAAAGATCAGATTTTACTTCACCTACATACAGGCTATCCGTGTGCTACATATGCATGTGCACATCGGAGTGGTATAAGCCGCTATCTTGAAGGGAGGCTAAGTGTGTATATGGTTTAAGATTTGAGTCAGAGTTTCAAAGAATTCGGAGGGAATGTTTAAAGTCAAAACTGCATGGATAATCAGTGCAAGTGTGTAGACAGGGCTGGCGCCAGAAAGACTGGCCCTTCTTGTGCGCAGAGGGCAGGCCATTGTTTGTAGCAGCATGAAGTTATCTCTCAGCTCACTGTCAGATTAGGCCTAATACCAGTACCATACTGTTTTCATTCCTATAACTCTATACTAGCTTTGAAGTCAGGAAGTCTATTCCCCTACTTGACCCTGATATTTTCACTTTTTTTTTTTATTACTACACTGTATCCATTGCATTTTCATATGAACTTAAGGTTTGGCTTATTGATGCCTACCAAAATAGGCAGCAGGGTTTTTGATAGGAATTTGCTGTAGTTTGGATAAGTGCCCCCATGTGTTAAAGGGTGGAACTATTGGGAGACGCTAGGGACCTCTAGGGATGGCACCCTACAGGAGGTTCTTGGGTGACAGCGGACATGCCTTTCAAGGGGACTGTGGCACCCATACTGGTTCCTTTTACTCTTGCCTCCTGGCTCATGACATGAAGGGTCTCACATCCCCACAGACCCCTGCCACTGCCTTCCAGCGTGCTTAGCAGAGGCCAGCGGAGTCAATCTGCCCAACCTTGAGCTGACACCTCCAGAACTGGGAGCTAAGTAAACCTTCTCTGCTTAAATATCATCTGTCTCAGGCATTTCATCGTAGTGACTGAAAGCTGGCTAAGAGAGTATTACAATGGTCCAAGGCTCATTTTGAAGCATTTTGCCATCTTAGCAGTATTAAGCCATACAGTGAATAGTATGTGTTTCTACTTTTTAAGACTTTCTAAATTTCTTTCAGCAGTGTTTATAGTTTTCACTATATAAATCTCGAGTTCATTTTGTTACATTTATTCCTAAGTATTCTTTTTCATGCTGTTGTGAATAGAATTACTTTATTAAATTCATTTTTATTTGTCTACTGCTGGTGTATAGAAATGTACTTCATTTTTATGTATTGATTTTTTAGCTTGCAGCCTTGGTAAGTTTATTACTTTATGTGATTTCTTATTGTTTTCTGTACATGGGACCGTGTCATCATAGAGAGAGATAATTTTACTTCTTCTTTTCCAATCTGAATGCCTTCTGTTTGCCTTACTGCCTTTTTCTATTTTCAGGGTAGTTAAATTTAGTGTTAGAGTGTCGTGGCCCTGCTATTGGACTCTCCCACAGACTTAATGAATTTAGACAGGCTAAGAAGGACACTGTTCATATTACCATAGAAAACAGTCTTGAGGCAAGGTCTTAAAAATTATCCTGGGACTAGAGGGCCTTTTTGCATTAACATGAGTGCAAGTGTGTGATTTTCTTTGCTGGCTAGCATTGTGGCCTGTGTATTTGGAGCACTGACATGTTGGGAGCTGCCCTCTCAGCTGAGCCTACAAAATAAAGGATCCCCAGATAGGCTACAGCCATTTCAGCTCTTCTTCTACAGGAGCAAGGGACTCTCCTCTTCTGTCAAGCAAGCAGCAAGCCAGACATTCCCCTGCGTGCTAGGGGTTCCACACTAAGAGACAAGGCCTCAGGCCTCGAGGCCTGATGGCAGGGAGACTATAAACAAGTGCATAAAATAACGATAATTATGATAACGATGTAGGAAGAAATGCACCAGGTGGTATGCAAGAATGGCCATTGGACACGATGGAGCATAATGTTTTAGGCCTCCGAAGAGTGAGAACTGAGAAATGGACTTATGGGAGGACTCAGGCATCCAGGACATGTGGTGGTCAAGGAGAAAGTGGACAAGGGTGAAGAAAGGGGTGAGCGGGGCCCACCTGAGCCAACGAGAGCCATGGCGGGGAGGGTGGTCCTTACTGTCCTTACTCCAAGTGCAGCGGCAGGTCTTTGAGAGGTCTCAAGTAAAGTGTATGTGGTCCTGATTTGCTTTCATTGCGCTTCCTGTGGCTCTGTCAAGAAGGGATGCAGCGGGGCAGGATGGATGCAGAGATAGATACAGGAATGGATGCAGGATGGGCGCAGGGCTGGATGCAGGGATGGACGTAGGATGGATGCAGGATTGGGCGCAGGGCTGGACGCAGATGGACGCAGGAATGGATGCAGGGATGGACATAGGATGGATGCAGGATTGGGCGCAGGGCTGGATGCAGGATGGACGCAGGAATGGATGCAGGGATGGACGTAGGATGGACGCAGGATGAGTGCAGGGCTGGACGCAGGATGAGTGCAGGGATGGATGCAGGATGGATGCAGGATGGGCGCAGGATGGGCGCAGGGCTGGACGCAGGATGGGCGCAGGGCTGGACGCAGGATGAGTGCAGGGCTGGACGCAGGATGAGTGCAGGATTGGGTGCAGGATGAGTGCAGGGATGGACGCAGGATGGGCGCAGGAATGGACGCAGGATGGGCGCAGGATGGGCGCAGGGCTGGATGCAGGATGAGTGCAGGAATGGATGCAGGGATGGATGCAGGATGGACGCAGGATGGGCGCAGGATGGGCGCAGGGCTGGACGCAGGATGGGCGCAGGGCTGGACGCAGGATGAGTGCAGGAATGGATGCAGGGATGGACATAGGATGGATGCAGAATTGGGCGCAGGGCTGGACGCAGGCTGGACACAGGATGGGTGCAGGGCTGGACGCAGGATGGGCTCAGGAATGGGTGCAGGAATGGCCATAGGACGGGTCCAGGAATAGAGTCGGTGTTCCAGTGAGAGGTCAGAGCAGAGATGCAGAGCAGTGATAGAGGCCCTCAAGTGGATGACGGACCTAGAGGACATGGGGGAAGGGAGCAGGCAGAGCTGAGGATGCCTAGCTCTGGCCCTGACCAGCTGGGGAGATGGTAACGTCACTTGCCAGGCCATGAACGACTGCAGGAGGGACCCAGCCGTCAAGGTGGTCATCAAGCATGGCAATCGGAAACTGTTAAGTCAGTGCCTCGGTCACACGTGCCGCTGAGAAGCGGTTCAGGGCAACGGAAAACCAAAGGCTTTCAGTAAAGGAGGTTGTGAGAGAGCTGTCTTTCTCATCCCCTAATTTGGACAAATATTAGCAATTCTTAAAGAATGTCTAGTGAAATAGATTTGCTAGCTGCCTGGTAAACTCTTCCTTCCAATGTTTTATTCATGGTTTAATGGAGTTCTCTATTATTAAGTTCAAATATTTTTAATTAAGAAAGAAGTACAGCCCCCTGGGTAATGTTGCAAGCGTGTAGATAGCTGGTAATTAAACTTTTCCACACCTATAACTGAATTCAAACAATTATAAACGAGTTATTTTAAACTTGCAAATGTTGTTATGTGCATCTTTAAACAAACAATAAGATTTATATAACAGGATCTGTAGCTCCAGAAAACATTTGAGCTATCCAAAACTGGCTACTTTCATTAAAAAAATAAATAAATAAAATAATGATAATAATAAGCTAGGGGCTGGGGAGATAGCTCCAAGGCACAAGCGCCTGCTGGGCAAGTGCAAGGTTGTGAGTTTGAACCCCAGTCCTGCAAAAATAAATAAATAAATAAATAAATAATAATAATAATAAGCTAGCCATTACAAATTTGAGTATTCTTTTTTGGGGGGAAAAAACATGACTTTTTTGGGAAAAAGAATTGTAAACTAAATCATATAATTTTGAACTTTAATCTTCACATTTCTATTTTGAATATCAAAACTGAATTATAGAAGAAAACTTTCAAAGATATTTTAGGCCATAGTGTAAATGGAGCCAACTTTTTCCATTTTATTATTAAGCTACTTAGGGTAGCATCAAAGAATTAATTTCACTGACTCCTTCATTTCTCTGTCCCTAGAACTGGAACAGGGCATATATATCATCATATTTTTTTAAAAAAGTAATAAAAGTCTATGCAATTGGGCTCTACAAACTTAAATGAAAGCAAATATGTAAATTGAGATCCTGAAAGTATTGTGCCCTTGCATGAATTCTGCATTTCCTAGGGCACATAACACTCTGCTCAAAGGTGAGTCGTCTGTCCCACTTGGAAGTTTCGCTCAAGTATGCCATTTGCAGCTGTTTTTCCAACAACGCCCCATTGTTTAAGGAATTCACGTCTTTTTGACCCCTTCGTACTTCAGCTGCAGGAACACCGCATTGCTCCAAAACATCTGTTTCATGGTCCGTGCTATGGTTTATGTCTAGTTGTCCCCACAAAGCCTCATGTAGTCATTGGGCGGGGACTTCTATAGATTGAGACTTGATCCATGATCCCTGGGATTATGTGTTTTAATACTGATGGGATTATCGGTCTGAGTAGGGCTGGGATTATGGCTGTGGTCTAGGGCAGATATCCAAAGGCAGACAGCCTGATAGGAATATAAAGAGAGAGAGACAGACTAGAGCTGTTGCTCTGCTGCCCTGTTTGGTTGGCTGCCTCTGCCACCATTTTGTTGCTGTTCTGCCGCCATGAACTGGATGCTCTCCGCCCTGCTCCACTCAGCCTTGGGTCAGCCGAATATGGACTGAAACCTCCAGTAACTGTGAGCTAATAAACCTTTCCTTCCTTCATCTTGAGTGTCGGGTATTTGTCCCAGCAACGAGCAAGTAAAAAGTAACTAAGACAGTCAGGTTGTCCAGCCTTTCAGACACACGCCCTCACCCTGGCCCAGCTGCGCAGCCTCACTTCAGGGTGGCCCATCCTCCTCATCCTGCCCACTTGGGAGTTCTGCAGCTGCCCACTATAGTTCAGGCAGCCCTGAGCCCCCTGGCAGCCAGCCTTCACCAGTCTGGTCCTCACTCTGTAGTCTGTCTGCCTCTTTGCCCTCCCAAACCTAAGCTTCAAGTAGAGTGGACACTGCCTTTCAGCACCAGCCGGAGTTAGCCGGAACAGGATCCAGGTCCTGGATGTGTTCCTTCTTACCTGTGTGACTCTGGACTCCTTTGCCAGCCTCCTGGAGCCTCAACAGCCCCATCTATAAACTTAGAGGAAATGCTGCGCACTGCATAGGACCGCATTCGTTGTTCAGTGCTGGAGTGCATCAAGAGCCCGCTGCCTATAGTGTAGTACGACATTTTCCCCTACCTGTTGCTGAGTACTTAGGAATGTGAACTGTGTGCCCTGCCCTTGAAAGCAAATGAAGCTTTTTCAAATGCATAAAGTTCTAGAGATTAATTATAAACAGGGCTCCGTATGCAGTAGCTATATATATATACATATATACATATATATATACATATATATATATATATATATATGTGCATCTTGCTTGTTCTAGTTGAATCCAGTGCTAATATAGTCAATTACTTAGTGAATTAATTAATTAGTTCATCTTCCCTTCTTCCAGATCACAAGCCATTTTCTCAAGGGTACCCTAAAAATGTTTAGAAACTGGAAGTAGTATATCTGGCCCTTCCGCAGAGACCGGCTTCTTTGGACCTGCCTTGTTCCCAGAGCAGAGCCAGGGACGCGTCTCTTCATGCTCACCAGGTCGGCCTGAATTGGGGCAGCGCTAGCAGGAGCTCCGTGACGCACAGCTCTGGCCATGGGAAGAATACTTCATTTATTAAGTTGGACATTCCTGCCAATTAGTAGTTTGGGCCGTGGACTGACACTCAATGGTTTGTCAAAACTGTGCTCTTCCCTTATCTATGAAAAGATAAGGTCATTATCTCAGTGCTGTCAGTCAGGGTGCTGTGGGAGACGGTGCTGAAGCCGCAGAATTTTGTGACTAAAATAGCTGGCGCTGTTAGCAAAAGGCTCTGGATTAGGCACAGAAGTTTCCCAGGCAGAACTTGTTCACGGCCCTCGGCCTGCCTTTTGAATAACTTTCAGTCCCAACTCCTGCTGTTTTTCACTTCTTTGCATCTAGTGTTTAATACACTGCTAGACCAAGGCAAAGTGGTCTAGAATAAAAGCACTTTCATATACATTAAAATGGGTTGTGGTATAGATTTGTAAAACTCATTATTTTTTTTATCACTTTTCTGAGTGGAGAAAAGAAAACAGCAGCTCAGTATATAAAACGCTGCAGTTACTGTGATGAAGAGAATAAATTTCAAGTTTTTGGGAAGCATAAGAAGATAGAAAGACTTGACCCTAAAGGACTAATAGCAGGCAATGCCAGCACACACTGAAAGCCACCAGTGCTCGGAGATTCTAAGGCTTCACACCCGCTCTGTCATATTCACTGCAAAACCGTATCTTCACTGTTTTCCTAAAAAAAAGGGTGAAGTCGTGCTTGCCACTTTGCTGTGGAGGGGGCCCTAGACTGGCACCACTTCCTTCCTAAACCCTTGCAGGTCAGGCAGGAAGTCTAAGAACCTTGTCTGGGACCCGGGTGCCTTGGGGCCCCTCCCACTTGCCGCTGCAGGGGGCTCCGCACTCTGCAGTCCCCATCTCACCGCAGCCTCTTAGCCTAGGCTCTGTTGTTCCTGTGTGACAGACAAGCTGGCAGAGAGGCTTCACCTTCCTCACCTTCCTCACCTTCCTCAGGCAATGTCAAACCCATGATCTGGGTCAGAAAAGCCAGTGCACCCTCCACCACAGTGACCAGCTCCATCCTACTAGAGGCCACTGAAGAAATTTTGTGGCCACTAATACCATTGACTTCTCTTGCCTTGAACTCACTGTGTAGCCTCTCAGCAAACTCCTGTCAGTCCCCCCACCTTAGCCTCCTGAGTGCTAGGACTACAGCCAAGCGCCGCCACAGCTGGCAAGGGAGAGAGCAGTCTGGTGTGCACAAGCACACCCAGGATTCCATGTGTGTCCAAGCTATAGTAGAGCTGCACCGCTTTCCACTCCACACAGCTTAAACTCACTTGAAGTTTTCGTCCTCTCGCTCCAGAATCTTCAGTTTGCTTCCTTCTGCTGTCTTCATTTCTGTAAGCAGCCTCAGTGCTTGATGCCCGCCTGCGTCTCTAAATACCATTTCAACTGCTGTTTGTTGGACAGTTCCTGCTCTTATCTGTGTCCACAGCTGCAGCTGCCCTGAGCGCAACGCGAGAGCCGTTCATCTGGGTTTTGCCAGATTCCTTTTAGTGTAGAGTTAGTTAGTAAACTCAGGAAGCATCCTGAACTTGGAGGTGGGTCCTGGAAAATTCAAAATTCATTTTCACCTCATTATAATGTAGTTAAAGAGTTCAGCTATATTTGTCAGATGATTCTTTCTGAAAATTAGCGAGCTATCAAGGTAAAACGTATGGAAATGTACTTCTATGTAGGTCACAAATTAGAAAGATATGTTATACAAATACAGCCCATCTGTTTTTGTTGTGTGTTATGAGTCCGTGCCAAAAGGAACGACGAGAAGACCCGATGAAGGTAGCTCAGAGGACTTACTGAGATTCGTTCCTCAGTGAGCCAAGAACCCCTGAAGCAAATCAGCTTTATTTTGGATAGTGAGCGTGATCTCACGCACAATCATTTTAGTAAAGGAGGCCCACGTGCTTAGTCACAAACACAACCGTGATCTCTAGCCACTTCCATCCTTTCCCTATCAGTTCCACCCAGTGGTCAACCATTAGCGTTCTAAGCAAGGGAGAGAGCAACAAACAGAGCCCACAGGTAAAGCTGCTCTCTATCACCCGGAGGCCCAGCTCTCTGGGATTCTCAGTAACAGACCATAGCTGTCCTTGGTCCCTATTCATTACACTGTTTCCTGAAATGTTAGTTAGGCTACAAGTTTTGAAGGCCTTTTAAAGACCTTTCATGGCCACCTTCTTTGAAAAGAAGAATCACACGTGTGGAGGTTCTCTTTCTTTAGAAGGAATTCTGCTAACACTGAGTTTAAGAATCCTCCAGCTGAGCAGATAATGGAGTCTGGGTCATATCGAGTGCTGTCACGTATGTCCAGGTCACATGCTGAAAGGTTGTGACAGATGTTTAGCAGTAGCGGGTCTGGCCCTGCCTTGGAAATGTGACTGGCTAACGGTGGCACAAAACACCTCTGTTCTGACCAGCGCATTCTTTGAAATAGACTGTCCCTTGATTTATGCTGTATACTTGATTTATACTGCGACGTCCCTTAAATTGAGCTGGTTTTCAGGCTGTGCTGTGGCTTGCTCCTTAAGTTTTAATGTACCTCTCTGCCTTACAAAGGCACGTGTGGAGAACTGCCATAAATGGTGAGTGAGTTGGGTGCATACGTGGTCACTTACAGCTCACATCTGTGGCTCCTCTCCCGCCATTCTTTATGTCAGTGGCCCTGCCTCCCCCACAGCTTAGAGTACACTAGGTAGGGACAGTAGCTCAGGAAGCATACCTTCAGGGTGTGAGTTGGTGAAGAGCTGAGCACTAACTATCAGGTACTATTTTAAATGTCCTGTAAGGATTAAAGTGCAAATAGCAGTAAAGAGAGATTAACCCACAAGTTAAAACGGTCATGAGTAAGCCAGGGAGATAGCTCAGTGGCATAGGCACCTGCTTGGCAAACACAGGGTCCTAAGTTCAATCCCTGGTGCTACCAAAAAAAAAAAAAAAAGTCGTGGACATTAAAACTAGCTTTGAGAAATGGACTACTTTTCCTACTAGCACATAGAGGTAAAAAAAAAACACTGCAAAGCTTCCCAATGACAACTACAAAGTTCTTTCTGTTGTTCTTGGAGTCAAACTCGGCCTCACCCTTGCCAGGCAGGTACTACGCTACTGAGCTACACCCCTGGCCCGAAAGAATTCTTGATGATAAGTATGAAAGTCAACCAGCACTGACACTGACTCCCCCGCTAAATTTAATGTTTTTCCCCACTGGAACTGCCCAGAATGTGTTGCCAATGATTAAAAAGTAATCACTTTCTAGAAAATTCTTTCTGAACCATTGAATTATTTGTTCTTTTCGTGCGTTTTTCACAAACTAAGCAAGCCCAAGTAGCCGTCATCCAAATCAAGATGAAACAGGATCCACAGCCCAGGATCCCCAGGGCGTCCTCCTGTTCTCATCAGCTCCTGTCACCACCCCCTCCTGTCACTAGCCCCAAGATTAGTCTTCCCACTGTGAATTCTGCTGTGCCTAGCTTCTCTTAGCATTTGTTTGTAAGATGCAATGCACGCAATTCATGGATGTATGATATTCTGCATGAATATGACATCTGTTGTATTGGACAAATGGTTAGTTTTCACTTGGTAGCTATTAAGAATATGTCTTTTGGTAGAACCTGGGACTTCTGTAAGATTTGGGCAAGAAGTCCAAAGAAAAACAGAAGAATCATATATACAAGAAGTGCAGAACATCTGTCCACACACTAAATACTAAAGACTCCAGCTGAGGGCCTGGGTCCTAATGTCCTGCATGAGTCCAGATGAAAACCTAGGAGCCCATACCAGTGCCTCCCATGAGTCCACCTGGAGTCATAGAGCCCGCAGCAATTCTCATGGAGGCCTGCTTTATGGATCTGGACTGGGAAGGCCCAAGGTCAGTGGTGGAAGCTAGGAAGTCTGTGCCAGCAGGATGAAGGATCTGTGCTAGCAGGCTGAGGGATCTGAGCTGGAGCCGGGAAGCAGTGCTCAAAATGTGAAGGCTAGAGCTCTCTTGAGATGAACCAGAGCCATGCTGAGTGACACACAGGACGCAAGTCCTCCTCTGATGAGAACAACCAAGCTCACCAGGAAGGCCAGCATGAGCAGATCACCTCGCAGAGTAGCCCAAGAGAGCCAGCAGCTTCCAACAGCTTCTCCAAGCAGCTTCCCTAACCGCCTCTCCTCAGCTCCTCTGGTTCTGCCTCTGCTGCTGTCAGCAGTCCTCAGGTGGGCCTGCCACACCCAGCACCAGACTCTTGAACTATTCAGCTGGGTGTTACAAGTTGATCACCAGTTGACAGTCCACCGCAACTACCTTGTCTATAGTCATTTCCTTAGCGTTCTCATTTACCCAACTGGTTGTAAGACCTGTAAAAGCAAGAGCCATATATTAATTATCTTTGTGAGCTCACTGGCTTAGGCTCCTAATATCTGAAACAGGTCAATAAGTAACTTAGCAAGCAAAGGACTTGCCTGGAAATCCAGGCACAGTTGAGGCCTTCAGCCCGTTGCCTCATTCCTAAAACAGATCTTGATTGATAACACCATCTTGCCTACAAGGATAGCTTGGAACAAAATTGAGTTACGCAAAACATTCGGAGCCTTTCAAGGTTGGAGTTACATAAGGCACTTTGCCTCTCAGCGGTGGCGTAATTTAGTTAGATCTCTTTTGCTGGAGTCCACTTCAGTGTGAGGACTGTATTGCAAGCCTCCTTTAAACAATAATAATAAATGATTTAGCCTTTCTAGTGATTTTGAAGTGGCTTAAACAATTGCAAATCAAAACCGTCTTGGAGAACTTAACTTAATTATCTGTCTCTGCCACCACTCTCTCTCCTCATAACCCTGCAGGAAGTTGCTTTCTTTTCTCTGTTCACTTTGGCTACCCATTCCAGGGCATTCTCAGGAATACATTGTACTGTTGTATGAAATGAAATGATGGAAATACAGGCATTCTAAGCAAAGAACCTGAATGGCTCCTGGCATAGTATAGGATCTCAGTATTTGTGGACTAAATTAATGATTCAATCTGTTATTTCTACCACTGAAGGTTACTGCAGTAACCCAGCCAGCTACCACTGCCCTCCTTTCCTTGTTTTTGGAACTGCTGGTGACAGAAGTAGTCCCTCTGAAGACAATTTATTGCATTGTCTACAAATGTAGACGCTATCAGATGCCACCTTAGCTTTCCATGAGGTCTCTGGCAGCCACTTCCATGATGCATTCCTACAGCAGCATCATATTCCTAGCCACAGTCCATGTCTCTCCTGGGGTATCCAGCTTTCTAGACCAGGAGTTCCATGAGGCCATGGATCTGCTTTGTTTCTTTGTGCCCCCCACTTCTGGTACCAAAAGAATGAAAGACCAGAAGGAGGGGATAGAGGCAATAAGAGGAAATAAGAACAATAGCTATCTCAATTGCCAAATCAAAGGTCTTCTAAAAAGGATGCTTTTACCCCAGACTATACCAGTGATGACTCATTCAAATTCAGGAGGAAAATTTTAAAACTATCTTCATTTATTATTTTAATCTAAGCCATTATACTTTTTATTTTTGTGTGTGTTTTATATTATACATGGTATTTTCATATAGTTGTATGTGAGTTTATAAACAGACACGTAAGTAGACAGAATGTGTATTATTCAGCTTTTTATTACTATAACAAATGCCTGGTATAATCAACATATGAAAAGAAAAGGGTTATTTTGAACTGCTGCTCTGGAGCTGCCAATTCATGATTGTTTGCTTGGTCCCATTGCTCTGGGCCTGTGGCAGGGCAGCATACGGGGAGCAACACGTGACAAACATGTGACAAAACAGTTCCCCTTTGCAACCAAGACGCAAGAGAGAGGAGCAGGAAGAGGCGAACTTCTGGCTTCCAAAGGGCACAGCCCTGTGAGCCAAAACCCCACGAGGCCCCACCTTTGCAAGGTTCCACCACCTCTCAGTAACACCCGGGACTGATGACCACGCCTTTAACTCACAAACCTTTGGGAGACACTTAGCTCAAACTACAGCATAGCGTTTTCTGATGAAGTCCAGCTCTTAAGTGTGGCTGCCACTAGTACAGCTGCCTTCATGTCCTCTGCTAAGCATCCGATGTGTACTGCATGACATGATTTAGCCCACCTGATACTCTGCAACGTGTGCTGTGTTCTCCATTGTAGAAAAGAAGCTGAGGCATAGAGAATTTAAGAAACTTTCATAGCATCCACAGCTGGGAACCGGAAGTAGGAGATTCCAGACGTAGGCCTGTCATTCCTGAGACATTCAGTCTTTTCTGTCTTAGCACCCACAGTGGTTCAGATGCAGCACAGGCTTGTGGGTTGCACAAACAAATCGAATGGATGAATTAATCATGCTCAATACATAGTAAAGAACTCTTAAGAAAAGTCATGAACTTTAAAATGGTATTTTTCATTTCTAGCGCATGCATTGGGACTACCAACCTAAATAATATACCTCTATGACATGAGAATGTTCAGTTTCACTTCGTGACAGAAAAAAACAGCAGCAAAGAACAGCAGGTCACTTGTCGCTCTTACAGCCGAAGCCCAGTGGTCCCTGTCATATTTCATCACCAAAGCCTATATTTTATTGAGACCTAACCCCTATACCATAAACTTGCACCCTTTCTTCAGGAGTTTTTAACGTGTCCTACAAGCATTGTCACACCTAGGTCCATACTATTTTCTTGCCCTCGAGGAAGCCATAAGTCCGTTACAGCAGCTGCCCCTGCTCCTCCTTCTCCAGACCCTGGTGCCCTCTCATCTACTTTCTGCTTCTGTGTGTTTGCCTCCTCTGGCCTTTTCTTGTAAATGGACTTGGATAACATGTGGCTTTTGTGCCTGGCCTCTTTCACTTAGAAACTCCCAAGGTTCATCTAGACTGTAGCATTTCTTCGTCTTTATTATTCTTTTATCACTGAATGATATTCTTTGATCTGAATTTTAAATATCTACTCCACTGATACACTTTTGATTGTATCTACTTTTGGACTATTACAAATAGGCAGCTATGAAAATTCATATATATATTTTGTGTTGCATTGCTTTCTTTTGTTTTTTGAGACAGGGTCTTGTTATATACTTCAGGCTGCCCTTGAACTCACTGTAGAGCTCAGGCTGGCCTTCAGCTCACAGTGATCACCTACCATAGCCTCCCAAATGCTGAGATTACTGGCATGAGACACTACGCTCAGAATCATGTATGTGTTTCTGTGTTCTTGGGTCTGTGACCAGAAGTGACTTTCTGAGTTCTGTGGTAACTCTGTGTTTAACATTTTGAGAAACTACCAGACTGTTTTCCAAAGCAGTCGCACCACTGCGTATTCCAACCCCACAAGCGATAGGGGTCCCAGGGTCCACGCACTTGCCCATACTTGCTGTCGTCCGTGTCTCCATCTTAGTAAAAATGAAGTCTCTCTCAGTGTAGCTTTGAGTTGTATTTCTCTAATAACAAGGACTTTGAGCATCGTTTCATGTTTTTATTGTCCCCTCAATTGCTTTACATTTAATAGCTTCTCTTATTCTTTGATGTAGAATATAAGTTTTGTTCTTCTTATGATATTCATTTTTCCCCAGGAATTCTATCCAAGCATGATAAATATAAATAAATCCTCCAAAAGATTGTTGGTTTCTCCTGGCATGAACATAGAAGCATAGCTGACTCTCCACTGGCAAACTCCCCAAAATCTCCACATCACCTTATGAGATTACAAGCTCTTAAAAGCTTCAACTTGTGGGGACACTGATGCTTTGTTTAAAAGCATTAAATGACAGAATTAAAAATTGTTTTCAAAATTCTATTTTCTTTTTATATCACTGAAAGACAAAAACAAAATAAGGCTGAGGAGATAGCTCAGCAATCGAAGCACCTATGTGACAAACACAGGGACCAGGGTGTGCACTCCAGGCATGCTGAGCCTGCCCCCAAAACTGGGCATGGTGGCACACACTTATAATCCCAGCACTGAGGAGGCTGAGACAGGAGGATCACTGCAAGTCTGAGCTACATAGTGACACCCTATACCAAATAAATAAATAAATAAGTAAATAAATAAATAAATATTTTTAAAATTTATAGGTAAAAGGTCTCATAGTAGGGATGTTATGATAGCACTGTGATTTGAATATCTAAAAGTTCTAGTTTGTCTTAGAAAAAAATGTAAGTTATATACAAGTTCTAGACATCAATCCTGCTCATATATGATGCTGATAGTTCAGCAGTGTTGAGACTAATGCTTGCTCGGAAACCTAGCCTAGGCTCAAAAGAAAGGAAATGAAAAGTTTCGGGCTTTCTTATGCCAGATTTGGCGTGCTGACATAACGTCCTTGTGAGCATCTTGCTTCTGAAGCAATCCACATCTGTTCAGATGTGTGGGCCGCTGCCATCTTTTCTGACTTGTAGACCTTATGTCTTAGTTACTTTCTTGTCCCTGGGACGCAGCGGCCACTACTTGCAAGTTACGGGAAGAAGGATTTATTTGGTTCACAATTTGTAAACGTCTCAGTCTCTTATTGGCGGGCTCCACAGCAGGGCAGCAGGGCAGAGGGCCAGAGGACATTCAGCTCCTGGAGTGAGTGTCAGCAAGAAACAGAGCTTAATAGAGGAGGGAGGGAGACCCTCAAGCCACACCCCACCAGATCACCTCCCCCGACTCCCCAGTGGATTGCCTCTGCTGCGGGTGGCACCCTCACGGTCCAGTCGCCTCTCCCAAACCCCTGGGAGAACGTGTAGGCAAACCAGACCACCTCACATGTTCCCATCTTGCATTTAAATTTCGTTTGACGGCTTTTAACAATAACGCTCATTTTCAGTCTTACTGTGATTTGAATCTATTTGGCAGTAGCGCTCAACAATTCTACAATTCATTGATTCCATTATAAACCTGTTTAATTATGGTAAATTGGTTTCTTTTTTTTTAAAAAAATGCTTTCAACACTGATAATACCAATAATCTCAGTGCTCTGGAAGGCAGGAAGCAAGTTCAAGGCCAGCCCAAGCAACTGAACAAGGCCCTCCTTCAAATAAAACAATTCTAAAAGAGCTGGAGATGTTACAAAGACCCTTGAGTCAATTCCCATTTACCCCACACATAATTTTCTTTAAAAATCTGCTTCCAATGTTTATTTATTTAATCCACAAGTACTGGCTGAGCACCTACTAGTCACCCCTGGGACCGAGGCAGTCCTAATGCCTGGCCAGACCAAGCCCACAGTCTGCTGTGACGTCTGTGAACAGTTACATAGCTGTCAAAATTTTCTTAAATGGCGATAAATGTGACAAGTGAAACTTTTTGAGTTGAGAGCATCTGATAGAGGAGCTGACCCAACCTGTAGCTGTCAGAAACAGCTTCCTTCAGGAAGAAGACGTTCCCAGACAGGAAGCCAAGGGACCCGCGTGTACACGGGCGTGAGCTGCTGCTACCGCTGCAGCTCCAGGCTAAGGCCATGCAGCTGACCCATGGGCGGAAAGACGAGGTTAGGCAGGTGGGGTAGGAGTTTCTCCAGGTGTGGAGAAGGTTCAGGGCCCTGACAGCAGGGAGCCATCGCAGGGGTTAAGGCTGTGGAGCGCCGTTTGGTGGGAGCCCATAAAATTCAGATTAAGTGACCCTTTGTCCTGTTCTTCTCCATTCTCTCCATCAGGAATACAACTGGAGAAACTATCAGTCCAGCGAAATGAGTGAGTCCGAGTTGCAGATGTTAGCAAGCCTCCGGAGGCAACAGAACGAAGACCTGGAGGAGCCCGGGGCTTCCCACGGCCTGAGCGCGTCCCAGGTCGACAACTGCAACGTCAGCATGAGCAGCAGCAGCGACGACACGACCACCTGGAACTCCTCCCTGCCACCCGTGAGTCCTGCGCTTGGCGCTCGCTTCATCCCCGTCACATCCAAAGAGCAGCTTGGATGGAAAACCCGAGTCAGAATGAGAACAGTCCCCCCAGGGAGACGGCCACAGCTCGTGCTGAAACAGTGGCTTCGGGTCAGAAATTAGGAGATGCCATTGTCTCTTCTTAATGTATCTTATTTACTCTTGGAAGACGTGTGTATGTGATAGTCTGTTGTCTTGGTCCATTTTGTGCTGCTGTAACATAATACAGGAGGCTAGGTGATTTATCAACACGGTGAAGAACAGATTTGTTGCTTACGGTTCTAGAGGCCAGGAAGGCCAAGGTCAAGAAGGCTGCACCTTGCAAGCCTTTCTTTCTGCACCATCCCAGGACAGAACACGGAGGTCAAGAGAGCAAGAGAGACAGGCAGGAAGAGCTGGGGACGAGGCTGGATTGAACCTTTCGTAATGCACCCCTAAGCACGCAGACACATCCGCTCCTGCAGAAATGGGGTGGATCCTGTCAGGATGGCCACACTGATGCCACTGGAAGATCCTGCCTCTCAACACTGTTGCTTTGCCAGATAAGTGTGTAGCACAGGGACCTCAGGGACAAAGCAAATAGCAATGATGAAAGAACTATACACCGAGGGAAAAAAAGAATGGTTTTACTGAGAACTCTGAGTACTGCCTCGTAGCATGAAGTCGGCCACACAGAAGAGGCTCACTGTCTGTTAAATAAGTATTTATTAAATGAATGCTCAAAAAAGAGAAGTCCACAGACCTGCTGAGTACTGCTCAGATGCGAGGGCAGGAGAAAACCTCTTGTAGATGCCCCTAGGTGTCCTGGACCCCCACCTTGTGAGGGAGAGGCCTGGGCTCCGTGGACCTCTTACAGGCTTACGGTCCTGAACCCTGACACAGTTAGAGCACTCTGGCGTGACCGACCCTTCATGGTGGCCGCAGACTAGTTGTAGCAGGTCTTAGGCGTTCTGGTTCCCAGGTGATGGTCCCATAGGGGAGCCCTGGGCATCAACGCAGCCCATCCCCTGCTACATGGTCCTCACAGAGCCCACAGCTGGCCGACAGGAAGAACAACATGTAAATATCAGCAGCACGCTGATAGGTACAGCCCAGGAAACATCTCAAGGCAGAATAGCAAACGTTTTAAGTACTGCTATAGTAACAGTACTTAGAGCTACTATTTTCTTTTTTATTATTGAGTTTATCGGTACCATTTAGATATACCTAAGAATACCATTCATGACAAGGAATTTGTGCCTGTCCATGTAACAGATCGTGACCCCTTTTTTTTTCTGTTTCTCTTCCCTCCCTTCCCCTCTGCCCCTCCCTGTTTACAGCTTCGTTTCCACTTTATCCTCCTTTTCTCATTTGTTTTCCCTTTCTTCTGTTTCCCATCCCCCTTCCCTGGTTCCCCTTTGCTTTGGTAAAATTTCTTCCTATTTCACCATATCCATTATACATTATGGTTCTTATTTATACATTCAGTTTCTTGCACCAGAAAGACAACATGATATTTATACATTTGTCCAGATTACTTCATTTTAGAGTATAGTTTCAAAGTCTATTCATTTAGCTGTATATGTCTCAAGTATTACACACACACACGCACACACACACACACACACACTTTTTTTTTTTTTAATCCTTCCATCAGTTGATGGGCATTTGGGGTTTTTTTCAAACTTTAGCTATTACAAATTCTGCCACTGTGAACATGGGTACACACACGTGGCTGTGGGAAGGGGAGTAGCTGGGCAGGCCGAACGAGACCTCTAGTCCTGGCTTTTTCAGGAATCTCCACATGGATTCCCACAGTGGTTGCCCCAGTCTCTGTATTCCCAGCCACAGTGAAGCAGGACTCCTCTTTCCCACAGCCCGACCAACATTTGTCATTGGCTGATTTTTGGTAATCGTCAGGCTTTCTGGAGAAGATGGTGTCTCAAGAGTTGCCATTGTATTCAGCATCTAGAGCCATTTCAAAATCTTCATAAGCCAAAGAACATTTACATATAAAGCTACATTCAGCATCTTATCAAACATTAAAATACTTTCATCCACCAGTAAATACAGCTTTTTGCTGTATAACTTTTGAAGCAAAATATACAATCGTGTGGCTTAGATTCACATATATGTATAGCTGAAGACTGAGTTGTGGTATAGTTGACAGTGGATGTTATTTCTTAGGTAGTTAATAAATAATTATTATTTTTGCAGCTTAGTTTTTGTGTCTTTAAGCAGAGTTACAGGAGCGGGCGAGAGCTGCACTCCACCTCAGGTTTTCAGGGACAGGCTGGCATGCAAGCTCACCAAGTCATGCAGGGAGGAAGGAGTCCCCTGTCCTGAAAGGAACAGAACTGAATCTGAGCGGATGAACATAGTCTGTCCTTTAACAACCAGACCTCCTTGTAGCGCCTTTGTTTTGGCATCAGCTTGCGGAAGACTTGTGCCCAGTGTGCCCTTCCTCCAGGCTGTTGTCCTGAGGACGGCAGAATGTGAAGTCCATGGGCACGGCAGAGAGGAAGTAAGCAAGTAGGGGGTAGCTCAGGGGCCAAGTTGGTGGCCTTTATTTGAACTCTGGTTGTGTTTGTCACCTAATACAGACTTTACAAACAAAAGCAAAATGTTACTGACTGCTTCTGTTTACAGAGTAAATTGTTGGCAAACAGAAGCATTTGTAAACTGAGGTATTACTGTACAGCTTACCAGAAAAAAAAAAAAAACACACAGAAAAGCTGTCACTAACCGAGAAGGGCTCCAAGGAAGGATGCCGATCAGGAGCCCAAGTTCAGGGATGCACAGAAAAATGAGACAGTGCGACAGTGGGGGTGGCTGTTCTCTAGGCTTCTGACCCCTACCGGGGCAGACCTCCCTTCCCTCCAGCTTCCCAGGTCCCCATGCTGTTAGCTAGGCCTCTGTCATCAGGGGGCCAGCTAAGTCATCAGGGGGCCAGGCTTCCTCTGCCCCCTCTTGCCTGTAGGGACAGACTTCCCCAGCCTGTCCCCCTTGTGCTCCTGTTTTCCCAGGCTTATCTCCGTGTCCTGGGGTCCTGTTCTCGCTCTCTCCTGGACTCAACTTGAAATGCATTTCACCTGTCTCACCCTATCCAACACACAGGCAGGAGAAGCGCTTGCCACTCTAGCAGTATGGGTCGTATTTGCTTGCTGGCTAACTTCCTTATTAAGGAGTACATGTTTTAGAGCGGTTTTAGGCTCCCAGGAAACTGAGGCAAAAGTACACTATTTCCAATCACCTTCCCCTTACACAACGCACAGCTTCCCCAGTCACTGACATGCTCAGAGGCAGCACAGACCCCAGCAATAACTGTTCCCAGTGCCCCGGGCCTGAGCTGAGCTCCTAGAAGTCCTAGCCCCCCTCAGGCCCTTCATCCTGTCATGCTGAGCATGGAACCTGGCATAACTGCTAGTGGGCAGTTACTCATTTGAATGAATCAATCAGTAATACCAAAGTGTTTTTCTAACACTAAAGTAAGCTAATTGTCTTCCAAAATTCAACATAAACATCAGATCTGTTTCACTAAAATAATTCTCAAGAGACACAGGTGGTATTTTATATTCAACATTTAATTAGTGATTATGAAATGGACCCCTAGGAAAGTCTTCCCCTGCCCGGGGCCTAATGCCCAAAGAAAGCAAGATACGTGTAGGTACCCCCTTTCCTCCCCCATCTGTCTCTCTCTCTCTCTCTCTCTCTCTCTCTCTCTCTCTCTCTCTCTCTCACACACACACACACACACACACACACACATTACAGTCTGAAACCACACAACGGATGCACAGCCAGACAAGGAGCCTTTAGCAGGATCTATCGTGTTTACTACGTGTTTTGATTCCTTGGCTTTACTCAGTCTCTGTACAGCTCAGAGTAAGAGGCACTGTTTAAAAGGTGTTTAGATATAATAAATTAGTCATTTAAAAGTTTAATTAAATGTAACCATATTTCTCATAGCAAATTGGCTTCTGTAGGCATCTTTTGCTAAGTAAATCAAGCCTACTAAGAAATCCATTGACAGATAAATTTTTCAAAGTTTCTAACGTAGAACCAAATTCAATTAAAACTTTCCAACTTCTGTGTAAACCACAGCACTCCAACCAATCACCTGGGCTGGGGGGTTCTACTTGGAATAACCCTCACGATATTTTGTCCAAAACGGAGCTCTGGGCAGCCCTACCTAGAAGAGGAGATAGAAGTTAGTTACAGTGAATTTGTGAGTTGTATGTTGGTGAGAGATTTTATTGGCAAAAGTATAAAGCTGGGGTGGGTGGGTAGGTGTGTGTGTGTGTGTGTGTGTGTGTGTGTGTGTGTGTGTGTTCTTTCTGAGCAAAAGGAATAGCTCATGATGACATGGTAAACATGATGAACAAAAGAATAGAAACTCCACCTGAGCCATATCCCAGGTCTGCCTCCTAGTGGCCTCACCCTTAAAAGGGAACTAGCCGCCTGGGGTCCTGTACCGCCCCGTTTAACCTAGTAAGTGTGGGAATTCGTGCTCAGGCTCATGCCTAAGGCTTGGCGTGGTTGGTTCACTGACCATGAACTACAGCTCGGCCAGGGTGTTCTCCTCAGAGGCCACTTGGGCCAGCACTGGGGAAATGGGATCGTTTCCCTTTCCCTGGCTACTGAGGGCTACAGGGACAGGTAGCAATTCTCCCATGCTTGATCAGATGTGGGCTTAAGCAGAGATGTCCAGGCTGACCCCAGCAAAGCCCCACAGCCATGCTTTGGAGTTAGGCAGTTCTCACACCCTAGCCTCGTGTCAAGCACACAGGCTTCCTAGCTTGCCAAAAAAAAGAAAAGAAAAGAAACCATAAAGCTCACTGCAAACATCCATCAACATGGCATGCTGAGCAACATAATATTTAGAGAAAAACGAGGCAAACCTCGCTTAATAAATTTACATGCATGTGGTGAGTTTCCTAGGCAAGTTATTTATAGCCTTGATTAACCTTGTGACATTACTGCCACTTGCACAGGTTTTACACAGACATAAAAATGTTGTCTTTACCTTTTAACACACGAGGGCTGACTTATCCCATGTTCTCCTATTTGCCCCTCGCTTCTCTCCCTCACTCCAAAATTTCTAGCAGCTTGATCACAGAAAAGCAAACCTGCACGCTTCAATTTGAGCGCTGCGTCCTGGCACTCCTGCATAGCGACAGCGCCACCAAAAGGAGAAGATCCCACCTCACCAGATCTGTTCCACTCCTCTGCCCAAGAGCCGTTCCTACCTGCTGTGTGCTCCAAATGTATCATCTTGTGACTTTTGAGTGCCTTACCAGTAATAGATCTTAACTTCTGATCTACAAATTCTTTAACTTTCAGTGCTTCTTAGGTGTTAAGAACTTTCTTTTAATCCCCTAAGCTAAAAGGGAAGGCAGTTGATTGTGCTAAGCTGTGATGGGTGAGCAAATGTAATTACTTGTACAACTTTAGTAATGGTAGACAAGAACTGAAAGGCAGTCTCCAGTGTAATGTCCGCAATTGTCAGGGAGAGTGAATTGAGATGTGTGAGCTGTTCTATGTTTGCAAAGCTGAAAGTCACCCCATGAATAAACTTTCCTTAGTCTTAGAATACTATCAATTATATCTTAACATCTGTCTCAAATTTAGCAAGGTGACAAAACTTATTATGTGTGCTTTTAAAAATACAATAATACAGCATGAGAATTAAATCAATGAATTTAAGTTGCAGTAAGGAGGCAATCGTGGGTGTGTGTGGGTGTGGGTGTGGCTCACTCACCCAGCCCTGGGGGCATGGCCTGTGGTGCCAGGGATGAAACCCCCATCCCTGCACATGCCTAAGTTTGCCTAAGCAGGTGCTTCAAACCACTGAGCTATCTCACCAGCCTGGAGGTAGTATTACATATTTCAAATAAACATGCTTCAGGATCAGTTTATTTTTCCCCCTGCCACGTTTGTTATTTAGAATCTTTGCACTTAGCAATCTACAGGAATGCCCAGGTGAATTAAATACTGAAAAGTAGTGGTGACAGGGGAGTGATGGAACCTGCCCAGGCTGGCATTCTGGCTCTACTGTCACCTGGCACACACCACCTTGGGTTGGTGCCATTGTGTGAATGGCCTTTTGTGTTGTATGGAGTTAATTCTGCCTACTTCACAGAATTGCTGTGAGGACTGAGTGAGATTGTAGTTATCAAGAATTAGCATCAAGAAGATTCAACCAATACAATACTGTTCTGTTATCATGTGTTTTCATAGTTACAGATATTAGCTGCTGTCTCTTTGTATTTCTTTATAATATTCTCTAGATGTAGCTGAATTCCAAAACCAAAAATGTTTTTATTTTCTTTCATTGATACTTGTACTAGGTGCTACCTACCTAAAAAATACTTGTGGCTACATATGTTTGGAAATAGACAGTGGAGCGAGGAGTATCTTTCCTCACCCATCCTGTCTTCATACCTAAGAGCCCAAGAAAAAAGAATATATATATATATATATATATATATATATATATATATATATATATTTTTTTTTTTTTAATAGAGGTCTTATGTGACCCAAATGAAGACCCAAAGAAATGGCTAAGCATGTATTTCTATGCCAGGTTTGACAAGTAGAATGTCATGGAGAAATACCAGACAAACTGAAAGAAGGCATTTTGTTTGTCTTCTTCTCTGTGACACTTTGTCTTCACAAATAAGGATGTTTCTTCCTTCTGGACACAGGGAGGGTATCTCTCACATGAAGATCTTAGGACCTGCATCAGGAAAAGACCAGGAAATCCATCCTGTATTTTATGACCTGCTTCAGTAAAGCAGAAAGGAAGGTGACAGTGGCCTTCCTGTTTCTGTGGTTTTCTCAAAAGTTAAAGTTTCATAGGTAGGGATAGCATGTCCTCTGCCCTGTCAATATCCCCTGGGTGGGGACAGCTGGCTTCAGACAACCGGGCTGGTGCTCGCTTTTTCTGCCTATTAACACCTGAGGTTCTCATTACTGTGAAAAGCTTCCATTTGTTATTCTTGTTTTCTAGCACCATGTAGGTGAATTTTTATTGACTGTGGTTTTTTAAGTACTGTATCACTTTTATATGGGCACGAGTCAAGCTGGAAAGGCACTAAGCTGCATACTATAAAGGCAGAGATGAGTCACAAACAAGATGCAGATTTCCCACGGGATGGACTAAGTCATTTTTAATAAGGGATTGGAACCAGTATAAATAGAATCAGTAGTCTAAAGTGAAGAAATGGACATTTGGCTGACTCGCAGGACTGCGATACTTAGAAAGTTATGGAAATGCCTCTGAAAATTAGCAGGCAGAATCCCATTCCCTGGAGGCCTGAACACAGCTGAGATATATAACAAATACCAATGAAGTTATTATGGGGAGTATTTCTATACCGGTGTGGGTTGGTGCAAAGAGCTGTTTAGGCCCTCTGCTTGCTTGTTAATTTCTTTCTTGCCATGAAATAATAAAGCCTAAATCACAGAACTCAATTTCCCTTGCAAATTGCTGGAAGTCTTATTTCTCTAGTGAGATCAAATATGTCTTATGACATATTTTTCCTTCCACTGTTCTCCAAGCTGTTGTTTCTTATTACTGAAATGGCAGTGCATTGATACTGGTTCAATTACCAAAGTATCTGAGGACACTGAAATGCGCAGTGCATCCCAGGCAGTCAGGCTAAGTGACTCTGATCATCAGGCAGGGTGTTTGGTTTAAATTAGCGGAATACTTCCAAGAGATTATTTATAGAAGACAGTTTACTCTCAAGAATTCCCATCACCTGTGTCATTAATATTTTAACAGCCATTAGAATAAGGAATATGTGGAGTAGAAGAAATGCAGATTCTTTCTTTAGAAGCCTCTCAGCCATACTATTTCCTTACTTGGGTCAACAGTGCAGGGATCACATTGTTGAGGCCAAGAAGGCTTTCACACCACCAACCACTCCCTCTGAGTGAGGGAACAGCGTTCTGAACGCAGTTCAGAAATGCATACTAAATTCCAACTTGAGTGTTGGAATATCAGTGTTAAAACTGTGATTTTTTTGTATTATTATAGTGTTGCTAACCACATAAGAAAAATCCTTAAAGCTGATGTTCAAGAGAATTTGTATTAGATACATTGGATTTTTTTTTTTTCTTTATAGAATAAAAGAAAGAGGTCAAGTTCCATTGAAGTCTCTATAGGAGATAGTTTTTCACCTGTGTTATAAAACAATAATTTTAAAGGTTTCTTGCTAAGGAAAATTTGAGATTTCACCTTCTGTCAGGCTTCTCAGCTCACTCCTTAGGGCCTACGGCTCTGTTATACTCTTGAGGAAATTACCGCCTCAATCTAGATTGCCATGTGTAATTCTCACTAATGGTAATAACATCCTCACAAACGTACTAACACCAAGACCTAAAGAGGAGTCTGTTTCTCGGTCTCTACCCACTGCACACACTCTCCGTGGGGCACTTGTGCCTCGTCACACCCTGCCTTGTGTTGCTCTGTCTGGAAATGTCTACCAACATAGTAGCTACACAGAGCGGAGGATGCTGGCAAACAGATTGGGATCACCTTGTAATCCCTGCGGAGTCGTCACTCAGTGTCTGCCGTCTGCTGGCTTTCCCAGCAAGCATTTGCCTGTGGTGACGGCAAGCCTAGCCCCCTGCTGTGGATTGTGTATCAGAAAAATGTACAGCACTGAGAATGTGTGTGAGGCACTACCTAAGGAGTTAGTTTTATGACAGCTTGAATAGCTTGGTAATATACTATATTTGGGTAATGAGATGAATTCCAATAGCTAAGACTACCTAAGGAGCACGGTGCCGATGCATGCATGCCTCACGGATGCTTTGTCTTTTACAGCCTGTCAACCAGGGCCGCCACTATCAGAAAGAAATGAACCCGCCTTCTCCTTCTAACCCTCGGTAAGAATTACCAGCATTCTGACCTTTTATTTTTTTAAAAAAGACTACTTAGAAAATTATGGTTTTCTTTGGTTTCATGAAATTCCTCTCCAGAACTTCTAAAGAACTTCCAAAATTCTTTTGCTTTAAAGTGCAGCTTCATCTAATTTTCTTATTAAAATTGTGGAGCAGTGATAACAGTCTCCCAAGGTTCAGCTGCCTCACTGTGGGACTGACCAAGTCTTTTACGCAGGTGCACTTCAGGCATAGTAGCTACCTCGTGGTATTAGAAGATGTTCAAATGGGCTGACACTGCTATCTTGTACACAGTGAGCTCTCGTTAACTGCTGTTTTATTCATTGTTTTTATATGAATAAATATTTTAATATATATTATACTTAATTATATTTACTATTTAATATAATTTAATATTTATGTAATTTAGGCATAAATTATACATAAATATATAAAATTTAAGTTGTTCCAGAGAGTTCAAATGGCCATTCTCTTTTTCATAAACTCAAAATAATCTCAAAATTGTTCTATTTTAAAATACCCCTGAAATCTTATTTGTTAGTAGAGAAAAACCTCATAATTGTCAGCAGACATGCAAGTCTAAATTGAGCTTTTAAATAAATGTATTGTTACATGGCTTTCTGACAGTTATATAAGCTATTTTTCCATATAAATCAATTTCACTTTATCATTATTCATTATATACCAGGAGTTTACTGAAAAGTCAGTTTGTCTTGCATTCCATTCAGAGTCTTAGGTATTGAAATTCATCTCATTATCCAAATATAGCATATTATCAAGCTATTGAAGCTGTCATAAAACTAACATGGCTCCTAAGAGACCATCAACATTGCTTGTAGAACCTTTGTTGGGGCCAAGAATATTCACAATATAGGTAGGGTAAATGTTTTTTATTAGTAGTCTTCTCTAAGCATTCCCACTCTGCGTTCTTGATCTAATCACTCTTTCATGTTATCTAGTAAGGGAACTTGTCACTGTCTTAAATGGATATCATAATGAATTTGAAACTGAGACTGGAGACTGGGGAGATACCTCAGCAGGCTAAGCACCTGCTTTGTAAGCACAAGAACCCGGGTTTGATCCCCAGTTTCAGATGCCATGCTAGCCCTGGAACACCAGGCACTGTGCTGGCCATCAAATCTGGGCATAGTGGGGGACCCCCATAATCCCAGTGCTGGGGAGGTTGAGACAGGAAGATGACTACGAATCCAAGCTGCATAATGAGATCCTATACCAAATAAATAAATACATACATACATACATACATACATACATAAATACATAAATACATAAATACATAAATGATTTTTTAAAATTTTTAAAAAGCTGAGACTAGAATTTCAGTATATATTAAAAGGTATTTTAACATTCTTAAAATCACATATCTCTCTGTCTTGTTTGTTTGTTTGTTTTGAGACAGGGTCTCACTGTGCAGCTCAGGCTGGCCTTGAGCTCACTTTTGTAGCCCAGGCTGGTCTCAAACTCACACTGATTCTCCTGCCTCAGCCTCCCAAGTGCTGGGATTACAGGGGTGCACCGCCACATCTGGCCTACGTATCTCTTGAAAAGCAAACATGTCACTTACAACTTTGCGGCTTAAGTTATAGATTTGCCTACTTAAATTTTATATGCGTAGGTTCTCCAGGTAACTAAAAATCTAGCTTTTGTCAAAATAATAACAAATTCAGAATTTATAATCTGAACAAATGAAAATAATAAAACCTGGTAGAAATTACAAGCTTTGTTTCAATAAAAGAAGAAGAAGGTCCCTAATCTTCATTCTAATCCTGCTGCCAACCTAGTATGTCACCTCAGCCACTCCTTATGTCATTTACTAGTATAAAAGGCCTTGTGCTTAAAAGAAAGAATGTGGGTTGTAAGCTGAGGTCAATTCCAATGTGATGCTTCTGTTGACGCACCTTATAGAGCAGGCAGATGGTTCTGAGGGCTGCCGAGAAGAGTCTGCAGCTGCTCCGGGGGGCCTGAGCCCCTGAGGCTCTTCAGTTTCATATGCTCAGGTGCTCATGCATACAGATGTAGAAAATCAGCTTTCAATCCGCTTCATTAATGTAAAAGAAAAGTCAGTATCTGCAGTCTTCCACTTCGTTTGCAGTTTGTCCTGAATTTCCATTTCTGCATCGCAGTTGCCTTCTGCATTCTGTGTGTCCAAGATTAAAATTAATGATCACAATCCAATCCACAAAGCAGGCAGGTTTGGATTCTGAAGAGTTAGCTATACATTGAAAATAGCTAATGTACTGCATATATTCATGTATTGTCTTCTTCACAGTAAAATCACTCACGCTGGCAGGGCCGTGCTTGACATTGGGTCAGGGGGCGATGCCCAGGGAATCACTTCCCTGAGAAGATTGCAGTCTAGGAACTGAAATATATACCGCTCACCTCATCACATTCCCAGCGGGCCTGGGTCGGCAGCGAAGCCGTTTCCCCACGCTCTTAGGCAGGGCGGGGCATTTCCCCTTATTTTCTCCTGGCACACTGGCTGATACTTGGGCAGCGTTCCCTGCCGGGGCCCCTGCTCCCGCGTCCAGCAGCGCCGCCTCTTGGGGTACTGACAGCCTATAGGACAAGGTGCAGACGCGGCTAACATAATCTAACACAGTTTAGAGGAGCGCGGGGCAGGAGGAAACAATTTCACAGTTCATTCACATTGAGAAATGTTTCCTAGCATGTAAACGCGCACGCTGCCAAACAAAGCGAAGTGGATGTCGTGTGCGGCCTCAGGTCATTTGTTTTAAAATGCCACCTCCTGGTTTGTGGGTTCAAGCATCCCTGACACACGTCTGTGTTGATGTTCATGCAGGTGCTTCAGTGCCGCACAAGACATTTGGCTCGGGGATGAGTTTTGTGTAATAAACTGTGGTTGCGTTCTGGTTGTCTGTTCAGACTAATGGAGTCGATAACCAACCTTTCATTTCCCATGATGATTATACTTGCTGGTTTACAACTCACTGAAAATGTGACAGGCAGGAATATAGTCGAAGGCTTCCTAAGGTTCTGGATGTTTATGGAGATAAGCAATAGAGAAAGTAAGTCTCGGATTCCCAAGCAGGAGCGGGTGGCGTGGTTTCCAGAAGGTTCCCTTTGTGGATTATCTCTGATCTGCAGTATTCTAAAATGTCACTGCAGATCATGTTAGGGCCTGAGTCCTTTGTGGTTTTGCCACATGTTTATGTATATAAACACACTAAAAACTATCATGATCTGATAAAGTCCCGCAGACTCTGACAAATGATTAATAACCAGCAGCCCGGTCCCCACTGGCTCGGCCCTCCTGACTGAGGCAGGCAGGCTGTCACCAGAGCCTGTCCATGCTCTCCCGCTGGTGGCAGGGCTTCATTTTTCTTTCCTCTCCAATTGTCAGGAGTGAACTTAATGAGCTTTTCTTCTGTCACCTAAGTTTCTTTTCTTTCTTTCTTTTTTTTTCTCCTCACACTACAGATGATCTGTGAGTGAAATTCAATACCGAACTTGAATTTCATGTTCCTCTTGAGGTGATTTAAGCTTGGATCATTTTCAACCAAGCTGATTTTTTAACATATTTCTCCTTTAAACAAAGACACAAGGGGAGACGTGCTTATTAGGTGAGCGGACGTCTCAGTCCCCTAATGCAGTGTGACTTCGGTCGAACGGCCCTGACTCCACCTTTGGAGCCTGCATATCTTGCTCGAGGTGCAAGGCTGCCCGGCTGTCCTCGAGCAAGCTCGCCCTGTGTGTCCCCACCTGCTTGTCCCGGCTGCCTCCAAGTAGGCCTAGAAGCCCGGGGCCAGGCGCAGACTGCAGGCATGAACCTCAGTGACGTTTCTTCATTTTAAGTTGCTTGTCCCACCCACTCGTCACAGCAGTGCTGAGAGCACCCCTCCGCCCTCTCTTCCTTCCTTCACTCTCTCCCGCTCCCTCCCTGCTTTCCTCCCTTTGTCCTATGCTGTCACCTGTCCTCTTACCTGTGCTGTCAGGAGACTTCCATCCTGCTTAGGCTGGCGCGGGGACTGCCAGGCCCACCCGTCGGCGCTCTGGCGACTGAGACTGGGCACGGCAATGCACATGTATAATCCCGGCACTTGGGAGGCTGAAAACAGGAGCCACTATGAGTCCAATCTGTGTAGTGACCCTGTAGATCTTGTACTAAACACATTTAAAAAAGACTTCCATCAGCTTTTGCATTGGATGAGGGAGGCAGGGTTACTTCAGACACATCCCATGGAAAATGAAATCTTTCTCCTGAATATAAACCCATTCAACTTCAGATTTTGTAATGTTTAGGCAAGCATAGTCCACTCGGAAAGTAAGAGCACAGTAAACTCCACTTTACTCACAATCAGATACAGTCATGTTTTGCTTGTTTGGACCCTTGTTTGGACAGACTGGTACCTAAGCTCATTTCAGTTCAGGGCTTCCTGCCGCTAGAGCCTGGGCTTTGTTCCCTCTGTACTGAGGGGTCACGGTTCTCCGTCACCTCAAGCACTCCGCACACAGTCCCGCCTCAGCTCTGCCTGGGGCCCTCTGACTCTTGCCCCCTGGCACCTGTCCGCACTGCTAGGGTCTCCCCCAAGTAAGCACTGTCTTCAGAGTGGCCTTGGACACGTCTGTGCTAAGTCACCTGTAGATGTCTTCCTTGCACTCTCCATCTTAGCCACAGTGCTCTGCACTGACCGCTGTGTCAGGCAATGCTCCCTTCACTGGGACAAAAGCCCTGCACCCACAGCTTAGGAGGACAAGTTTATGTTGGCTCACAGTTTCAGAGGATGTAGTCCACAGTTGGCAGAGGCCAGGGCTCAGAATGTCTTTTCTGGCCTCACCAATCCTGGACCAGAGAAAGCCTCAGTTGCAGGCCTGCTAGTAGCATCCAGAATTCTCTGAATTTCCCCTGTTCTGACCCGCCTTCGCCCAGGACCATGCCCAGCACAACTCTAAGGGGCCCCGTTCCCACTGGGCAACGAGGACCAGCAGCTCACCAGTGGCACCACCTGGACCCTCAGGTGACGGGTGGCCTCCTGCGCCGGCACGGCTGCCTCCTCTCCCCTTGGCGCCTGCTGGCCTGCTCAGCCCGCTCTCAGTCCTGGCTCTGATCCATTCCTCTACCCAAGTGGACACGTCCGGGTTGTGCGCGCATCCAGGTTATGCGCTGCTCGTTGCCCAGGCCCCGGGGCCTGGCCAGCCCTCACAGCGAGCAGTGGGCCTGGTGCCCTGCGCCTCCCGCCTGCCTGCCTGCTCAAGATCGCTCCTTCTCTGACCAGCCTGCCTGAACGCCAGCTGGCCCTGTCTCCATTGTCCTCAGCCAGGAGTCCCCTCTCCCCCACGCCCAATGCTCTCTCGAGCTGTGGGATGCCATACTTCACACCAGGTCACTGGTATTTCCATTATATGTATGCTGAAGACTAAGAAATAGTAACCAATACTTTAATTATTGTGCTTTTTCCAAAATTGCAAACTCACGAAGCGCATTTCCAGGAGGGTTTCAGAACAGGGTGCGCCTTTCCCTCAGCCTCCCCAAAGCTTCCACGCCTGAAATGACAGATTCCTGAAGAACCGTAGCATTTCCAGCAGTCGGAGGCTCCAGAATGGCTCAGGCCTCCTTCGCCTCTTCTGTCCTCCCAGGTGGGGAACTCAGATCACCTTGGGCCCCAGGCCAGTGAAGGACAGTAACTACCAGGGCCAGTACGTTCCAGCCAGCAGTTTACAGTTTCAGCATTTAGTGAAACAGTCTGCTTCCCTTTCTAGAGCATTGTTATGGTTTGTGTCTAGGTGTCCCCCCAAAGCCTCATGTCACTTGGGTGACTTCTAGAGTTTGTGATTAATCCATGATCCAGTGCTGGGCCTATGGGTGTGAGTACAACACCCAGCCGGGGGCGGAGAGCCTGAATACAATACGAGGCGGGAGAGAGGCTTGCTGTGTGCTGCAGCCTCTGCTCCCGCTTTGCTCCTGCTGCTCTGCTGTGTTCCACCACCATGAGCTGCTGCCCTCTGCCTTGTGCCCGTCTGCCGTGGAGCCAGCTGAGTATGGCCTGAAACCTCCACTAACTGCAAGCTACGTAAACCTTTCCTTCCTTCATTTTGGGTGTCAGGAATTTGGTCCCAGCAATGAGAGAAAAGTAACCAAGACAGGTATTGAGAATCTTTAAGTAGGAGGAGTACTGATTCTAGGTTATAACATTCACCTGCATTCTGCTGAGGTGGCCCAGGGGACCGTGTAAGAAGAAATGCAGGCCTAAGTGCAGGAAAACCACAGTGGGCCTCCGAAAGGAAGGATCAGAATTATTGTCAGGTGCCACAGCTCTGACCTCCAGCTGCGCTTAGCGTATCCTAAGGCCCTAACATGACCGGAACACGCCCTGCTAGGCTGTGGCCCTCCAGCAGGCGCCAGGCTCTGTTTTTGATCACAGGGATATTTGGAGGGAAGGAGGGTGGAAGGGACAAAGGACAGGAGGGAGGGAGGTGCCCAGAGGAAGAAAGTGCGGCCAGCCTGGCACAGCAGGAAGTGGCAGCCTCTCTCAGCCCATGCCTACCCGTGAGCCCTGCTTCTGTTGACAGTTACTGCTTTCCTGTATTTTCTTTCTTGCGATAATGAAAAGCATTGTGTTTTGAAATTGATTACAGTTAAAACATGTTTTTGCTTTAACAGTATATTACTAGAGCTTACAGCTTCATATTACACTGTTCATTGCCACATAAAAGCCCACTCAGTACAGGAAATGCTGTGTAAGTCAAATGTTCAGCCTGTTTGAAACAACTCAAAGGTGGAAAGTCAAACAGCTTTCAGCGTATTTGATTGAACTGGCATTAGCACTGCTTGTCCGTTGTAGAAGAGCTTCCACTCCCTTGCCATTTACAACATTAGGACAAATCAGACGCAGTGCTCTGCTCGGGACCATAAAGTGGGGTTGGATGTTGAGTGTGTTAGAAGAAAAACACTATGTGTACGTTGAAACAGTCTGGTTAGCAAATCTTTCTCAGTATTTTGGGGTGGCCATCGTCCTTGTAGTGACTTTGGAGGTCAGCAGTAGTTCCTCTACATGGGCTCTCGGATCTGTGATAGGTGGAACCAGTTGGGGATATGCAGATGATGGACTTCATTGTATCTTGTTTAAAATAAAAGCAAGGCAGAATTTTACATACTTTTATATTTTGCCATTCCTTAATTCACTTTTTTTCCAGAACAAATCAAAGCAAGCAAAAACACAGAATTTTCTATTGGCTTAACAGTGTTTAAGCAGTAGAGCTATTTATACTACCCAAGTAGCCATGAGCTAGAAGTCTGGCTTCTGCCTTGGCGGGTGGCCACTGGACCTCACGATAAAATGCAAATCTCAATTTAAATAATGTCATAGTATTGCTTTCAGTTACACAGCCAATGTGTGCTAATGAAGCCTCATCTTTTATGGGTACAGTTCATCTTAGAGTACTAAATGAATGATCTCTTTCTTTACACTGAGTAAGGGCTGATCATGGACACTGAGAAGCTATTTACTGGCCATGAGAATTGGGGAGACTCTGTCATGGACAGCGTCTGGGCTGGGTAAAGGGTCCCCTCGCCCTTTACATGCCATTGACCCTCTTGCAACCTTTCTAGCAAAGCTCTTGCTGAAGCACACAATGGCCTTCCTTCTAGAGATACTATTAATTCATGTTGGGGGCCCAGAAAACTTTCTGTTTTCTCCTGCTGAAATAATGGAACAAGCGGAAAATGAACACAGACAACTATAATGCCACACTCTCTAAATTAGCCTGTGAATTTACAAATTTCCATGCCAGCAAAGCAGAAGCTGAAACAAGGCATATAGCAAACAAAGAGCTTATGTATGAGGGAGGGAATGAGTCTGTCACTTTGACGGATTGCAAGGCAAAGAGCAGATTAACAGATTACTCATAGTCAGAAGGCAGCTCGGTGTGAAGAATGTGCAGGAAATGATAATGTGGGTTTGTGCTGATTTAATGACATTTTAAACCATAATAACGTCTAGTAGTGTAATATAATAAAGCACTTGGCCTGCATTTTTAAATCACCAACAAATTTCCAGTTTGACCTCAAAAGTATTTTGGGCTATTCTCTATTAAAATAGGTAGCTTTCAAATTGGAAAAAGTACAATAAAACACACCATAGCAACCCCCTACAGGAAATATCACTGGCTTTTAAAATTACGTCTTCCCTGAACTAGTACTGGTAATATAAATTTTAATTATGTTTTAATCATACCCATGCCACAAGCACTTTTTCTTCAGGGATTTCAATCACAAGAAGAGATCGTCCTCTTAACCAGTTTTCCACTGAACCGTGTCCAGTTGAATGTTTCAGAAATACTACTGGTTTGTTTTCATTGTCAGGTTTTAATATTGTAGCTGAAGTTATGGAGTACTTATGAATACTCCTGCTATATTTCCCCACAGGTAGAGCATGAAAGTAGGCCAAATTGTAACTGAGTACCCTGAGTTATAGCAAGAAATAGGAGGAATCTGACGACGTTTTGTTTTATATTATTACAAATATTTATCAGAAAACAAAAATTTATGAGATATCTGATACACATTTAAGACATGAATGACATACTTGCATTGCAGTAATTTTCAGCATGAAATTCCTTTTATGTATTTACTTCTGATTGGAACATCTTACTTTTCAAAATCTAACAGTGGGCTGTTCCATAAGAGCCCCTCACCAATGATGCCTGTAATGGTTAGGTACTGGGAAACTCATTAGGGCTAGGCAGATAGCCTGGTGGTCTAAGCACCTGCCTGGCAAGCACAAGGCCTTGAGTTTGATCCCCGGTACTATATGCTGTGCCAGCCCCTGAACCCAGGGCACACCGTGCCAGCCACTGAAACCAGGCTTGATGGTGCACACCTGTGATCCCAGCACTGGGGAGGCTGAAATAGGAGGATCATTACAAGCCTAAGCTGCATAGTGAGACCTGCACCAAATACATAATTTTTTTTTTAATTGCAAAGGGAGTGAAAATTACATAAACACTTGCAGTGCTCGAACGTGAAGACCCTGTGTAAAGAACCCTACGTGCGATTATGGTTCAGAGTAGGATTCACGTGGAGACAGTGAGGGCTTCCCAGGATGTAGAAGATGTTGTAGTTTCCATCTTCCCATGGCAGTACTCCAGCGAGGCATAAGGTAGCAAGCTCACATAAAAAGCGTAGTCTTTGCTCTTTATGGTACAAAGCCTGAGATGTGTGCAGCAAAGGCTCTCTGCGTGTCTTCTAGCTTCCTTCAGCATTCATTTTCTGCGAAGTTTTTAGCACGGCTGCCAAGTAGCCCTGTTCTCCAGGTTGTAATTGCCTTGCTAGGCGCCCTTCTGTGGGGATGGAGCCCACTAGCCCACGTAGTTGCAACTCCGTGGTGACCATTTCAAGGCTTTTAGTGACACGCACAGCTCACTGTGCCGCACATGCCACAGGCTCACCACCGCCGTTCTAACCAACAGCGTAGAAGCAAAATGGCCTGGCTTCTTCCTCGGTGCAAACATTCAGTTGCAGCCATGAAGCATCCTGATTGCCTTTTCCTTTGACTAGAAACATTCGAGCAGGTAATGTTTCTGTCCACCTGCTAACCGAATGGCTGTCATGAGCTCAGTCCTCTTCCGTGACCTGCTATGCGCGTTTAACATGAGCAAGAGTAAACCTTTGGTGCTGTTTTCTTTTTTCACCAAGCATGACCTGTTCTGAGCCTAACACATACTAGCTGTGAACCCAATATGTTTCATCAGCAGAAACAAAGCATTTCACAGACTTTCATGTTTGAAGCTTAGAAACAGCTTCACATGTTGAGCTCAGTATGCAATTCACTGGAATATAGTAAACTATGTGGCCTGTGTGGTATAATCCATTAATTAAAAACCTTGTCTGTGGAACAAAAGTAGCAGGTCTTTGTTCTGATAGCTGTGTAACCTCGCCAAGCTCAGTTGCTCAATCTGCAGACAGACCTGCAGCACCCTGCTGCCTGTCCACCCCATGGAGCCCCTGAAGGGCCAGTTGAGGATGCGTGTAGTCCTGCATGGGCCCTGCCTGTCCACCCCATGGAGCCCCTGAAGGGCCAGGTGAGGATGCATGTAGTCCCACACAGGCCCTGCCTGTCCACCCCACGGAGCCCCTGAAGGGCCAGGTGAGGATGCGCATAGTCCTGCACGGCCCCTACGTTGCATTTTTGTTAAATGACAATGGTTGGGATGTGAATACAAATGCTAGAAGTTAGTTTCCCCGCAAAAAAAAATCATACTTTGAAACCATCCAAGAACCTCAGGAAATTTGAAGAGACTGCAGGGACGCCCCGGCCCAGTCTAGACGCCTCGAGCGCTGCCCACCTTTGCTGGGGACGCAGGCTCCGTGCAGTGTAGACACACACACCCTGCCACCCCAAGGACGCTGCAGCAGGCCACCTTGCTGTGCATCTGGCCCGGACCCCTCCTTTCTGTCCCCTGACCCCACTCCCCTTTTCAGAAGGGGATGAGGCATTGCTCTTTCTCATGGCTCCCTGTGAAAATGTAGTGACCCACCTGAGTCGTTGCATTTTCTCCTGGAGGCTCATGTCTTCTCCCTCTAGCTCCAGATCCACATGGCCATGGCGCTCCGGGTGTGGTCTCCATCACCTTCCTTTGAACACTTTTGAGTTTATCAAATTGCGTTTTCTAAAGTTAGTCTAAATGTAATCCAAAGAGTTTGACCTGCAGACAGACCTCTGACGTGGCTGTTAACGCAGCTTGGGTCACAGTGCGCTCACAGTTCTCCTGTCTGCCTAGTGACAGACCGTTGGCTTGCGGTCACCTAGAGCTCCCACCACCTTTCTCCTGGAGCACAGCCATAGCTCTATATGCGCCTCTCAGGCACCTCCACGTGCTCTTCATCACCACCCATCGCACCCACCCCACTGAGCAGCCAGAGTGACCCTCTGCAGACAGGTGGGACGCTGGCACCACAGTAGTAAGCCCTGGGAGGAGCCCCACTACTCTCAGAATAAGGCCCGAATCCCTCAGTGGTGTGCAGGAACCAAGTGCTATGGCCCATGTGCACCGGCCTAACCCTCCGTGCCACTTTCCCTCAGATATTTTTGCATGTTAGTCACACAGGTGTCTTTTCTTTTTCTCAAACCTGCATGCTTCAGGGATTTCACCAAATATTCTTTCATCTCAGGATGCTCTTTCCACCCACACACTTTGCCTCCACCTCGCTTTGTTAAAAGCTGTTCATTTATTAGATTTTCTATCAAGTATCACCCCCTCTGGGGAGTCTTTACGTTCATATCTTCTCAAAGCTCCACTGAACTTCATAGCATTTGTATAGCTTTGTGCAATTGTTCGTTTAATGTTCATCACACCTTCCTCAGTAGACGAGGGCAGTCGTGCTGGTTTTGTTCACCGTTGCATTTCCTGCTAGGACTTCACCTGAGGACCTTGGTGAATGCTGGCCTCTGCATATCGGTATGTGAGCCATGTCTTTTGACTGTCAAGATCACTGGGTGACTGGTGCATCAGTCAGTCTGTTCTGTCCTTCAGACCCGTGTCTGCCACCCATCTGAAAAGGGCATTCACTATGCCCACAGTGGACAGAGCTCCTTGCCTGCCCACTAAAGATCACCTGCCCCTGTCACACTGACTCATAGCCACTTACAATGATTTGGTGCATCTAAGTTTTGTGGAGTTTTTTTACATATTTTTTTTAACTTATTTATTTTGTTTTTTTTTAATGTATTTAGTACAGGATTTATAAGGTCTCACTACATAGGTCAGATTCATAGTATTCCTCCTGTTTTCAGCCCCCCCAGTGCTGCAATCACAGGCCTGTGCCACTACAACCAGTCTCAACCACCATCTCAGCATGCCCGCAGGGTGGGGCTGGCATGGCATAGACGGGATGGAACCCTGGCCATTGTGCTGTGCAGGCACTTGAGGCTGCTGAGCTATCTGGCCAGCCCTTTAATTATTTTAACTTACATACAGTTTGATGGCATCATACATTTGATACCCAGGAATTGAGCCACTGCTCTTTCTGCAGTCTGGGCCATTTCACAGACATTGCTGGTGCCTCCCTGTCCTCCTGCCCAGCCAGCACTGACGCAGATTTAAAATCCTCAGTGATGTGCTCCGGGCAGCCCCACCAGTCAGCGTCAGCGTGCAACTTGTAAGCTGCTTGTGTTCTTTGAGGCAGAATTTCTACCATTAATTTAATCAGCTGGGTTATTAAACAGTCTGTTTGCAGCCCTGCCTGACACTCCTCATCCTGGACAGATGGTCTGGCTGGTGTCTCCTCATCTAAGCTATCTTCCCTCTGCTGGGCAAAATGACATTAGGGTGCTTCTTAGGTAAAACTCACGAAGCCACACACATAGGCAAGGACTTTCTAAACAGAGCCCTACATGCATACAGAGGAAATTATTCCAAAAATTAACAAATGGGTTTGTATTAAGTTAAATGCTTCTGCACAACAAAAGAAACAACGAATAAAGTAAAAAGACAACCTACACATCAGTGATTCTTCAGAGAATTCATATCTAGAATACATAAATAACTCAGCAAATTAGACCTTCCCCTCCCCTCAAATAAAAGTCCCAGTCAAAAACTGGCCAAGTGAAAGGAATAGACACGTCACAGAACAGGTACAAGTGCCAGATAAATATGTGAAGTAATGCTCAGCATGGCCAACTATCAGAGAAGTATAAATTAAAAGCACTCTGGGATTCCATCTTATCCCAGAAAGAATGGCCATCGCCAAGAAATCAAGTGATACCAAGTTCCAGGAGGCGGGGGGGGGGGGGGGGGGGGGGGGCTGTGGACAAGTACAGCTGCAAGGAGCAGCGCAAGGCAGAGACCAGCCCGGAGCCCCAGTCCCGTGTAAGGGCGACACGGCTTGGACTTTATTGGCCATCTGCAGGGAGCAAAGAGAAGCGGGCTTTTGTGTAGGGCCTGAAGGCAGGCAGGCACCACAAGGGAGGAAGGCCTGAGGAAGCAGCAGTGGTCAGAGCTCTCTGAGTGCCCCGTGCCTCGGTGGGCCCAGCCCTGGAGGCATCCAGGGTGACCGCATGGGTATCTGCAGACGTCGTCCATGTTCCATCTTCTTCCTTTTATGATGCCCTGTGTTCACCAAGGGCACTGGTGCTGACCTAAGACTAATGCCTCTGTTGGCGGATAGGCTGGGTATTGGGAAAGTCACAGACCCGTAATCCTTGCACTCACTGAGTTGAAAGAGGAAAGGCTTCTCCTGCCTACATAGGCATGTGACATCCATGACAGCCCCAACCTGGAAACGACCTACTAACCCTCCTCAGCAAAAGGGGGGACTCAGACACACACAGCGGAGCACTACTCAGACTCAGAAACGCAGAAGGGTTTTGCAGATGGAAATGCAGGGAAGAAGCTGGGAAACCAATAAATGTGCCTTCCGATTCCACTCCCGTGAAGTTCAGAAAGCAAGCCTACTGGTGGGGGTGTGGTCCCACCTCGGGGTCACCTCTGGGGAGGAAGGCAGAAGGAAAGAACGCGCCTCTGCCTTGAGGCTCACAGTTTATTTTGTGGTCACTCGTGAAGCTGCACATTGGTGAAGTATGTGGCCCTTCACCCTCCGGGCTGTTAAATAAGAATCCCTCGTCATTCTTAGTTTGATCTAGTCAGTTGGTCCTTTCTGGCAGCGCAGCATTTCTGCACCCTTCTGTCTTCCTTACAACTAGCACATCGGCTGTCTCAGCGAGGACCACATTTTACATAGAACAGGAGGAGCTGGAGTAGCCCTATGAATGGTGCCAGTGACGGCGGTAACTTGGGGACCGACAACAGAAGAGCGCTGGTTCTGGCCTCCCAGGGTGTTAGCAGCAGCCCTTCACTGTCCTGTCTGTGTAAAGCTCCATTTCTCACCGCATCAGCATTCCATCAAAATATTTTGTGTTAAGTGAAATGTTGCAGTTAACACACTGTGCAACTGCTGGGAAAGAAATCTAGCCCACTAAGTATCCGGTGGTCTTTCTCCCATCCTTCCTCTCCTTGTGCAGCCAGCCACGGCCGGGGGAAAATTAAATTGCCATTCACCTCACAGGGCCTCCGCTTTCAGCACAGCATTGTTTTATTTGACTTTAGAACATAAAGATATAACAAGACTTTGAAAAGAAAATGGAAATCAGTACATAAATGTGGTATCTGATAATCTGACACACTTAACGATGAAAATGATACCTCGTCGTTATTCTTTACAAAAGTGGGAGAAGCTAAATTAAAGCATTAAATTAAACCCTGCCTACTCTTTTGGTGCCATTAAGTCCCATCATTTCATAAAGAAAGGGGCTTGGGTGGTGTTATTTTGCATTCTAATTTTAAGCAATTATTCTCTAGTTAAAGATGGAAACGATCGCAGTTTTCTGCTCTGGATTTGCTAATGACACGCTCACAAAGCACGTAACAGGCACTTCTCTTGCAGTTCCTTAAAAAGATGTCAGGTAAAGTTGCTTAACAGAGAATCTTTGCCTGAAATTTGAGATAGTAATAACCACTAACACCGGAACTGTGCGGTACACTTGGCTCTCTGGTGAGAGGGGGTGTGACTTTGTCTTCATCTGCACCTCCCCAAGTCACTGCTCACTTCTACCCTGTAGGCAAAGGCCATTTTCCTTCAGAACTATCCAGAAGAACTGAAATGTCTGTGGCCATGCTGCTTCTGGGATAAAATAGAGTATGAGCCGGCCATCCTGGTTCACTGTGACCCCAGCACTCTGGGAGACCGAGGCAGGAGGATTGAGAGCAGCTTGGGCAATTTAGTGACTTAGAGAGAGCTTTTCTCAAAATAAAGAATGAAAAAGGGCTGTAAATATAGCTCAATGGAAAGGCCATAAGTTCAGACCTCAGAACCAAAAAGGAAAGAGGACAGAAAGAAAAGCCTGAGAGAGGGGAGGGAAGCGGGGAGAAGTATGAGAGGTTTTTCATTTTATCCTGACCTAACTTTGAATATTTAGGGAAAATTCTCAACTTGTAGCTTTAGCTAATGACGCTACAATGTCACACTTCTCTATTTAACATTCAGCTTTGTTAATCAAGAAAACCATAGATTGGCTCTTTGCATGTTGATTAAATTGATTACAGCTGTAGGCCTTGATAGCGGGGGTTTTTTCAAGTGTCTCTAATTAATCAGACAATGCTTGATTGGTTTTTCCTGTTTTTAGGAGATAAACTGACTTCCTCACAATTTTCAGCCCAAAGCGATTCCCCTCCAGTGAAAGGTAAAGCAGAAGTGAGTCACTTCCTAGATACCAGGAGGCTGAGGAACTTTTATCCTGTCACAGCAAAAAGAAAAAAAAAAGTAAGGAAAGATGGAAGGCCTTCAAAAGGCAAATGGAGACACAGCCCAGGGACACATGGGTATTTTCCCATAGGCCTGTGACCACGCTTCCCACATGAAGAGTGTTTCGCCTGAGTCTCCACAGACTGGCTTCGCTAGCCAGGCTCCTTTCTTTCCTCTTCATGCTAAAACTGCCCTGGGTAAGGTTATGCCACTGAGCTGTCAGAGCTGACCTTGCAAAGGCCAGCCCAGGTTTGTGGGTGATATCTTTTTTAAAAAGGGGAGAGCTTGAGCAGCTGTGGTTTATCCTGGTGACACCTGACTATTTCCAAGAACATCACCAACATTCCTGAAGACCCAAAATGTTCCTGTTGTGGTCGCTAGAACTCATGTTCCACTGAGGACAGTGGCAGGCAGTATCAGCTTAGAAGGGGTGAGCTGGCCTGAGGGAAGCAGCCCACATTCTTGTATCCGCATGGGGCAAGGGTCCAATCTGTCCAGGAAGCATCTGTGACCTTGAATGCTGGGGGTTGATACTTTTGAGATGAGCTTCAGAAAAATCTTCTTGTAGATCTCACCATATTAGAACTTCCAAAAGACAGAGACTGTGCCTTTAAAAAAGTAAATAAAAATGGAGTACCAAATAGGAACAAAGGCCTTTAGTCTCATTTATTTGGGAGACTGAGGCAGGAGGATCACAAGTTGGAGTCCAACCTAGGCAGTTTAGGGAGACTATCTCAAAATAGAAAATGAAAAGTGGCCTGAGAATGTAGTTCAGTGGAAGGCCCTGCACTCAATCCTAGTTCAAGGGAGGGTGGCAGGGAGGGAGGGGAGGGAGGAAGGGGGAGGGGAGGAGGAGAGAGTGAGAACATAGGGCCAGGAATACAGCTTAGTGGTATAACATTAACATAGCGTGTTTCAGTCCTCTGGGTCCCATATTCCACAGCCCCACACGAGGCCAAAGAACAAAACTAGCCAGGCATGGTGGCACATGCCTGTAATCCCAGCACTCTGGAGACTGAGGCAGGAGGATCGCCATGAGTTCAAAACTAGCTTTGGCTACATAGTGGGTAAAATGCCCCCCCTGTAAGTGAGTACATAAATAAATAAATAAATAAATAAACAAGCTATAGTGCAAGTATAACTTCACCCTGCATAAAGAGGTACAAAGTAAAAAAATAGGTACTGTTCCCTCCAGCCGCACGGTTCTCCTGCCAGCCAGGATCACGGCTTTCGCTTTGTTACACGCTCTTCACTTTCTCCACATACATCCACATACATGCTTTTCTACATAAAAGAAGACTCCTCTGCCACTCTCTTTTTAAATCTTTGCTGAACAGATCTCAGTCATCTTTGTGAATCTGTACATTTAGACCGATCACGTTTTTCGTGGAAATCCGTTGTTTAGGTTTGGCGGTATCTACTCAGCCAGTTCCCCTGGGGGCGACATTTAGGTGGTTTCCACTTGCTGTCACTGCAGGTAGTGCTGTCATAAACATCTTCATTCGCGTTTCCTTCTGAGGTCGAGCAAGCGCAGAGCATGTTTACAGTACGTTTTGAGCAACGGGATTACTTGGTCGAAGGTTATTTCAATAGAGGTTATCAAATCATCACCAACATTTGCTCCTTCCAGCCAGGTAGTTAGTGTCCATGTCCCCATCTTCTAGTGAATGTCACCAGACCACAGGACATGGGGCTGTGCGTGTCAGAAGTATATTATTATTTTACTTTGCATCTCTGTAACTATACAAAGTTAAGGGTTTTCTTCACATTTTGGAGGATGTGTGTGTTTCTCTGCTTCGGGGCACCATGCCCTAGATTTGCTTCTTAGCCTCTTGTATCCAACACAGTGTTGAGCATACAGACCAATGACCACTGAAATTTAACTTAATACACAGGACACACAAAATAATTAAAATATTATTTATTGGAGTATGAAATCCTTGAGGCAAACTGCCTAGAAGTCTTCACCCTAGAAGAAAGACGGAAACAAGATGTCTTCTCGGGAGACTTCTTCCCATAATGGCCGGGGTGCTCTTCTTCCTTCCTTGTGTCTGTGATGGGGGCTTTGGAATCCAATGAAGCAAAGATAAATAAGGGAAAAGCATGCAAATTGAACCTGATGGAAATATTGTAAGTTTTGCGTGTGCTTGGAGGCCTATATAGAAAAGAAATAGAGAGCCAAACAAGGACTCTTTTGAGAAGCTGTGTGATGATAGGGGCTGGGTAGATAGCTCAGCAGAATAAGCACTTCCCTGGCAAACACAAAGTCATGAGTTCAACCCCCAGTCCTGAAAAAAAAAAATTAACAGAAATGCATACATATAAAAACCTTGCTATATAGTCTCGGCTGGTCTCAAATTCATGATCCTCCTACCTCAGCCTTTCTGTATCATTTTAACAAAGAGAAGTAAACTATGGAGTCATGAAAGACAAAGGAAAAGGGGTCTTCAGCTAGAGACAGTCAGTCGGGGAGAGTCATTAGGAACATATGAGAAAAACTCATGGGAAATGAGGGTTACCTTAGAAAGGTTCTTGTAGCTTCATCTCAGTGCTGAAGCTCCATCAGTGAGGATAAAGATGTTTTCTTCTGGTATAAGGAGTGCTCCTGCATTCAGGAAGGAAAAGGAAAGTTAGCTCTTTTCTTTCCATTAGTTTCTCACTGGCCCTCAGCCCAAAATGACCAGTATTCTAAATGTGCAGAATTCACAGTGGCATATTCTGATTTTCTTGTACTACAACCTTAGTTTGACGCAAGAGCAAATGGATATTGTCAAGAGGGAGGTTCTGTTTCTCCTGTGTGTTTCCATTCCAAAATGTATATTTTGCCTATTATACAGCAACAAACTCCTAACTAAATGGCACGCACACTCTCTTTTTCCCCATCCGTCTGTCTGCTACACATCCATCTTTGTGATCTTCTAAAATGCAAACTCAGGAGTCTTCTAATTTAAATTCTTTCAGTAGCTCCCCAGGGCCCAGAACCCCCTGGTGACCCAGGACCCTGCTTTCTTCACCTTACTGCCCCCACACCGAATGTGTACCACACCACCACCCATCGCTTTACACTGCTTCCAAGAGTACCCCGAAGATTCTCTCTCCGCTCTGTTCTTTCTAGAATATTCTTCCATTTCTCTGTCGTGCTGCCTCCTCATCCTTTAGCGTGAACCCTTTCATGATTTTAACTGTTCTCTCAGTGGTACAAGATTCCCTGGGCTCAGCTCTATGTAATACCACATACTCCACTGTCTTAGCAGTGCTGTCGAACTCTCTACCTCCCCAGTAACCCAAGTACCTCATAGGCACAAGTGTGTCTTCCTCCTGCATTTCCACCATAGGTTTACAAGACTAAAATGGCTCCACAGAAGTTTGTTGAATATAATCTTATAAAATAGCTGTGCCAGTAACAATGACAAGAAGGAAAGGAAGGAGTCCGCCTCCGTCTCCGTCCACGCCGTCCAGGGAAGCTAGGATGTTATCGTTTGCATGCCATGGTTCAGCTGGTGCTGCTGTTCACTGCGTGCCTCCGGAGTTGAGTGATCTGCCGTATCTAATGGGGCCTTGTCTGGAAAATGGCTGTAAGATGCTGTACCATTAATATTTTCTTAGCCCCAGGGGAAATTCTGCCAAGCCAGAAAGATACTCAGTTCTGCAGAAAGTGTGTAAAGTATATTTAAATGAAGATAAAGAAGGCAGAGATGTTTGTGATTTCTTGAAGCACAGAACACTTGGCAGGAGCAGAATCCTCTCCATCCCATGGATTTTCTGACAAAAGACGTGGTCAAGAGAAACTATTGTGGCGAGGCTGTAAGAAAGCATGATGTACCATCTGTACAAGTGCTTGTTCCACGTCTCCAAACAGGGCTGTATTGATGTGAGATGAAAATGCAGTGCCTGCTTTTACAGTGTGCATCTCAGCTACTGCAATGGAAGAGACTATTCCCCCTCCACCATATGATAAACACCCCGGGAGCACCTTGAGGAGGCAGAAAAGAGATGTCGGCCCTTCAGGTCCTTGTGCCCCCCACTGCTCTCAGCGTGTTTCTTTCGCTGCCTCCCCCAGTGAGCCCACCCAACCTTTTGCTCTCACTTGGAGGCCTTTCTCCTACAGCGCTGGCCCTCCACAAGTAGTCACTCATTCAACAAATGTTTACTGAAGTCGAATGTGTGAGGAACTTGCCCATCCGCCTGATAGACCTTCCGGGTCAGTGGGGGTAGGAAGCCTCCTTGATTCGGTCACACACACCTGAGTGCGTAATCACACACTGCAGTGTGCATTCAGAAGTCACTAGGGTGTAGAATAAATATCTCCTTCTAGCCACCCTAGGTTCAGCCTCTGTGCTGCTCCCTCCTGCCCTGAGGGTGGGCAGTGTGAACTATGCCTGTGACTCCTTGGCCTCTGATTTCTGGTGGGGTTCAGCCCACAGAAGCAGGAAAGAAACGGGGGAGAAAGTGAGGGTTGCTATTCCACAGCACCCTGCCTGTGAAGCCGACTCGGGCTCACTGCAAGGCAGTCACCCAAACTCCCAGGTCCTCTCAGGGAGGCCTCTTCCCCTGCCTTCTGCCTTCTCACTTCAGACTATGCCTTCTTGTCCTTAGGCTTGGGACACCTTCCCTATAGCTGCACTCACCTTTACAGTGAGCCTTTCTGAAATCTTCCTCCCACTGTCCTAGTTGAGTACATCAAGTATCCCTTGCTGGGATGTTGCCAGATGGGTAACTGGTAGACCTATAACTCACATGAGACTTGTACGAAGTAGAAGTTGGGGTTAAAGCTGAAGGATACAGAGACTACCACAGGCCACTGTGAGAGAAGAGATGAAGGATCTGACTTTCCTTGTGAAGCCTGAGGGTGCTGTGGTGGTGACATGGAAGGGCGGATACAAAGCTCTCCTGGAGAAATACTAAAGACCAGGCCATGGGAGGCTTCAAGCCTGTGTAGCTAGGTGGGGTTTTACCTTCAGAGCAGCCCATCTCAAAGTCCACACTGGAGAAAAACCAAGAAGAAATAGAAGAGGGTGATGACAATGGGTTTGAAAACATGTCAATATATTGAAATGCTAAGGCTGAGGCTTAGCGATGGAGCCCTCTTAGCACATCTTCACATGGAGAAACTACCAACCCTCGCAGTCTTCTTGTGCCAAACCAAAACCCCACACCTCCTCAGTTGCCTAATTCATTCAGTAGGATTTACACTGTTCCATTCCCCCCAGAAAACGGACTTTAAGCTCCCCTGTCCTCTTCTCAGTCTAGTTTCCTCCGTATTACAGAAAATGGATCACGTGGGGCAACTAATGTCCATCCTCCAGCTTCCCTCTTCCTGGTGGGGCTGCCTCTCCTCAGATCCAGTTGGAGAAATTCCAGAGAAACATAATCATTGGTCCAGATAATGTTAACTGTCCACCTCTAGGCCAATCAGCTGCTTCTGTTCATAAGTTCATGAAGGAACCCAGTAACTCCCAGACAGCTATGTGGTTGGATGTGGGTATTCCAAGATGGAAGGAGCTGGAGACAGACAGTCCCTTAGCACCTTCCACCATCTTCAAGAGATTAAAATTGTTCCATAGAAAAGCTGACAGTATTTTCTCTAAGAACAAGCACAGCACAGGGCCATCTGCCTAATACCATACTAAAAGTCTTAGCAGGAGCAGTAAAGTGAGAGTAGGAAAGACAGGCATCCACAGCAGAGAGGAAGACCTTAAGCTGTCCGTATTTGCAGATGGCGTGATGTATGCACACAGAAACCTGTATATAAATCAGTTTCCACTTATAAAAGAACCTCGTAAAGTTGCAGGATACAAAGTCAACATACAAAAAACTAACATCTCTATACACCAACAATGAACTTGCTGAAAAATAAATTTTAAGAATCCCATCCCCAATAACTATAAAAAAGTAAGATGTTGAAGAATTAAGTTAACCAAGGAACACAAGATTTATACAATGAAAACTATACACCACATTTGAAAGACTGTCTGGAGAACAGTAAAAGGGGGAAAGATATCCCAGGTTCATGGATCAGTAGAGTCAGAGTTATGAAAATGACTGTACTACCCAATGTGATGTATAGATCCAACACAATTTTCATCAAAATACCATTAAACCATAAAACACCCAAAATAACCAAAGCACTCATGGGAGGACTAGGAGATGAAGGAGGGGGGCCATAATACCTGATTTCACAGCATTCTCCAAAGCTGTAGTAGCTAAAACAGCATGGTACTGGCATAAAAACATACTTACCGACCAATGCAACAGAATAGAGAACGCACAGGTTAAGCCTGTGTTCGCACAGCTGGCTGATTTTGACACAAGCCCCAAGAACATACAGTGGAGAAGAGTCCCCTCAATAAATGCTGTGGCCCGATTGCATATACAAATGGAGGAAATGAAAATAGATCCCTTTCCCTTACCTTACACAGAAGTAAATCAAAATAGACCAAAGACCTACGTGCAAAACCTGAAACTATGAAATTATAAGAAAGCACAGGAAATCATACCTCAAAGACATAGCCAATAAAAGTAAAAGTACATAGACAAATGAAATCACATAAGCCAAAGAGCTTCTCTCAACAGTGTTGTAGAGACAACTTACAGAGTAGCAAAAAATATTTGCAAACTATCTGGCAAGGCGTCATCTAAACTATGTAAGGCATTCATGCTGAACATATCCAATTAAATCTTTAATTTGCATCCAATTAAAAATGGAGATAAAGGGTCATCCAGATAGCTCAGCAAACTAAAGTGCCTGCTTAGGAAGGCACAGGAACCAGGGTTCAATCCCTGGCCTTCAGTGCCAGTCCCACACCCAGACACGCTGAGATGGCAATTGTGACTAGGTATGGTGGTGCACACCTGTAATCCCGATGCTTGGGAGGCTGAAAATGGGAGGATCACTAGGAGTCCAATCTGTGTAATGAGACCCTGTAGACCCTGTACTAAGTGCATAAAAAAAGGTGAGGTAAAAGCTAAACACTTCAGAAAAAAAAAACATACAAAGAGTCAAGTACAGAAAAAATGCTCGGTCTCACCAATTATCAGAGAAATGCAAATCAAAGCCACAATGAGATCTCATCTCACCACAGTCAGAAAGGCTATTATCAAAAAGACAATAAAAATAATAATAATATTGCTGAGATAGGAGAAAAGGAAAAATTTTACACACTGTTGGTAGGAATATAAACTACCATGCCCACTATGGAAAACAATGTAGACATTGCTCAAGAAAACTAAAAATAGAACTCTGTGAACCAGCAGGATCTGGATCCAGTGGGTGAGAAGTCACTCTACCAGAAAGATCCTCGTGCCCCATCCTTCTCACAGCTCTGTGCATTGTACTAAATTGTTGGTCAACCTAGATGCCCAACAGAGGATAGATAAAGAAAATGGGGCGTGTGCATACAATGGAATATTATTCAGGCATTTAAAAGAATAATGGGACTGGGAACATAGCTCAGTGGCATAAGCGCTTTCTGGGCGAGTGTGAAAGAATAATGTTGCCGTTTGCGGCAACATGGATGAAACTGGAGGGGCTTGTGTTGAATTAAATAAGCTATGTGGAAGACAAACACTACTCGTTCACATTTACATGTGTATCCTACTCTTGTACAAGAATTGAGGGAGCAGTGGTTCCTGGAGACCAGGAAGGCCAGAGAGACAGCAGAGAATGAAAGCTCAGCAGGAGGCAGCAGAATAAAGGAAAACTTATTATCTTCCTCAAGATAACAAATATTATCTCTTCATTTTTGTTAGAAAAAGGAATTGTTCCATGGTACCCCCAGGATCATGGTAGTAGAAACAATGGGAGGTGCAAAGAAAAACACATGCCGCCTCCACACAGAGAAAAAGCTTTTATGGTCAAAGCTGTTTGAAAGTGAAATGCGATCTGTGAAACCAGTAGGTGGGTGGCTACCGCAGGGCATCGAGGAGAAACGACGTGGACACGCCCAGTGGGGATTTCACCGGGGATTTCAGAGCTCAGAGCTCAGGCGCACAGTTGCTCTTCCAACACTGGGAATTCGGTTAGAGACCTCTTGAAGGAAAGCCCGAAGGAAATGATAGCATCTCAGTAACTTACTCAAGCACATCTGAAGAGCTACGTGAGCAATCCCAACCTGCTTTTAGAGCTCCTTCCCTGAAATGGGAGA
>PVJA010009265.1:0-61346 GCA_004027025.1 Myocastor coypus | reverse complement strand
ATTTCAGCTCACGATCAATCACTTGACTTTCCCCCAGTTTCCACACTATTCAAAGAACCACCCCAGGACAAGAGTTTAACCCTGGGGCCACTTCTGCACCTCTGTTAGTGCTTTTTATTTCAGCTCACGATCAATCACTTGACTTTCCCCCAGTTTCCACACTATTCAAAGAACCACCCCAGGACAAGAGTTTAACCCTTTACCTCCTCCAAGCTTTCACTAATTCCACCCTCAGGCTGGAATTTCTTATTTATTTTAACCTACCAGACCTTCATGAGGAAAGAGTATTTTATTAGGTTCATTCTTTTTTTTTTCCTTTTCATTCTTTTTTATCTTCAAAATCTGAGGAGGGGTTGGGTTGAAGGAAGCCTGCTGGACACATTTCATGTGTCCACAATTCCAACCCAAAGTTTTAGAAACCAGGACCAACCTGGCAAATGAGAAATGAAATTCCCTCTGAGCAGTCACCTTAAAGATACATGAGAAAAATTAAAATCATAGTAGGGCATTCACGTACCTACACACACAAAATAGCTAAAATAATTATACTACTAATTTCTATTAGTTCATTGAAAATATTTGTACTTTTATTATTTGATTAAATTTTCCTGCTTGTATCTTGTAAAGCAGAGCAACTGCTTTGAAGACAATACACAGTATATTAGCCCATGTTAATGTATTATGCTATGCTGAAATTGTGTCATCATTTTTATTGTTTTATTGTCTTTTAAAAAGGAATCACATCGTACCAAGGTATGCAAACAAACTCCATTACCCCTTAGCCCAACTAAAGGAAAAAAGAGAATAAGTACTGTTTGAGGTCAGGATATTTAGAATTTTGGGATTATGAGTGTTCTATTAAGAAACAGGTTGTTAAGGGAACAGGGGTCAGCTGAAGATATTGTGAGGCCGTTCTCATTGCTGTTTGTGGAGCCTCAATGGTCACAGTCAGGACTGAAGCGAAAGACAATTCCTGATAAAGCTTTAAATTAATCACTGATCACCAACTAAGGCATCAGGTTTAGTGAGTAAAGGGACCACAGACCTATGTCTTATTAAAAAACCTCATGAAGAATAGTTCTAAAAATCCTCATTCTGGGGTGGGGACTCTGATAACTCCTCGGTCAAAATGCCAGCCTGGCAAGGGCAAGGACCCGGGCTTGATCCTGGTACTGCATGCCCTGCCAGCCCAAGATCCCCGGGTGTGCTGTGCTGGCCACTGAAACTGGGCATGGTGGTGCATGCCTATAACCCCAGTGCTGGGAAAGCTGAGATAGGAGGACCTCTATGAGTCTGACCAGGTCGATCGGTCAATCAATCAATCAATCAATCAATCAATCCATGTTCTTTTTCTAGGATTAATAGCTGGAGTCTAACTTAGCCATGGAGTACAACCTTACAATGCACAAGGAGCTGGGATTGACTTTTAGTAACACACACACACACACACACACACACACACACACACACACACCATACCCATGAATGCACACACATATTACAAATGGCCACTTACAGGTTTATGTTCTCAGAAATATTAAGAGCCAGTGTTTTAAACTTCCTGAAAATACTCAAAACTTATTTTCATATTTCATTAACACATTAGAATTATGTGTAACATTACGAAATCCTGGAGTTAGAAATACTGACAAAGACACCGACTCAGAAATTAAAATCATCTAGGCAAGAACAGCTGGAAAAAGTCTGGGCTTTCAATGCAGACACTAAGACTACAACTCCACTCCACTGGGAACTGCGTACACTTGGCAAGCCATCCAACATCTGATATTTATAAAGTAGAGATATCACTATTGTCCTCCAACCTAAATGAGATAACGTATCTAAATCACCTAGTGCAGTGCTTGGCACCTGGTCAGTGCTCAATAAACGTCAGCTGCTATGAGCAGGAGCTGGACGACAGCCCACGGCCAGCCGGTGGAGGAGGCCACATCTGTCCACCTCCAAAGCCCAACATTTTTGCACTGCCTCTCTGTTATTCATGTGAGGTCAGCATCACTACTACTGATCAACATGTGTAACGTTATTAAGAGGCTCTAGAAGTTCTAACACCTAGAGGATTAAACGGGAATCCTTCGGGAAAGAACTAGAAGAGCACGTGCGATTCAGACGGAGTCTACCACTACAACCTAGGGTGTAAAGAGATGGGCTCACTAAATATTCCTGTCCCTCTTAACGTTATTCTAAGGCCACGTAGGGTTAGCTGTTCTGTCTATTTACATTCCACTGTCCCGCAAGGAATTAAATACAAACAAATTCATGGTGGTTTTCAAATGTTCAAAATTAAAGGTTTAGAAAATGTGGTATTCTCAAAACCATGAACCAATGAAAGATTCCTTTTTTAACGCTTCTTTCCAAAACCTTTAAACATCCAATAAAATAATCTCATTTTCTTTGTTTTGTTCTTTGTTTTCAAATACTGTAAATGGCTAGGATCCAAAAGAGCACAGCTATCCTCAGATGCCTCCTACTGAGGCCTGCCAGATTCTGTGGTTCAGACGTAATTGAAAAGTATAAATCCGTAACAAATGAGATCTAATGGAAATGGATGTTGCACAGTTAGACCCCTTGCTTCCGTCACCCATTAGGAAGAAACAGAATACATGCACCCACATGCACATGTACATGCACATATATGCATAAGAACATACACAAACCCACTTAAGACAGAAAATAAACAAAATTAATTGACATGTTTTATTTCTCAGTTGTGGACAAAAATCGCCAAGAGTGCCAATATGAATTAATGAATAAGTATACATAAATATAGCATTCTTTTTAAATAGAAAATTAAAAGCATAATGCAACTAATAATCAAATTCCACATTAAGTTAAAGCCGTAATTAGAATAGCATGGTCTTTATCTTATGAGGTGTTTTTGGGGGCGGGATCATGCTAAAGCATTTTAAGTGGTGTGCAGTCACTTTCTCGCAAAAGACATAATTTTCATACATCATGAATGGGGTTTAAACAATGGTTTGTTCCAAAGAATCAGTGATTGAGCACTTAATTAGCAGCTTTCTGTCCCTAGGTACTCAGGCAGCGCTTAGGCTGTCCCGAAGGAATTCACATAATGGGGAAAGGTGCGACCTGCGGTCCTCACTGTTACAAATATTGGACTTACTCATCTGTTCACTTCTAACACTCACGCAATGCCAACCACAGACCTGGTCCTTTACAGTACACATGGCTCAGGACAGAGGAGGTCGTAGTCCTTGCCTCTCTGCAGCTGATGGCCCAGTGCACAAGACCACACTCAGATTTTCGAATAGGGAGATGGAAGAATCTAAAAATCCTAGGCCCAGGACAGTGAGGGACCCAACACATCCAAGGAATGCAACGAACTTAGCTAGACAGGAGAGAGCAGGAGCAGCGTGAGGGGCGGGGGAGGCAAAGCCAGAGTGGTTGATGAGAAGAGCCAAGTGGGTGACACTTAGAAAAGAAGGCAGAGAGGGGGCATCGAGGGGAGTCATGAAGCACAGAGCAAGTTTATGTGCAGGAAACAGAAGCTAACGAACAATTACAAACTAGAACCATGAGGGGATGACTAGACCCATGCAAGACTCGGGCAGTAACGTCACAGCGAGAAGGCAGGCAGGGAGACCCAAAAACAGGTTACAGTCACCATCATCCCCATAGCAACGATGGTTTACACAGCCAAGAGCTGCATCACCAAGTCCTTCATGGCAGTTACTTCCTCCGACCATGACTACAAACTCACAGGTTAGGTCGTGCACTGGGTCTGTTTCACAGATGGAAAAGAACAAGTAACATCCCGCAGATGGCAAAGTTTCCAAGTGCACTTTTTGGGTTTATAAGTTCTCCCAGTATTGTGGGCTCCCCTGTCCTGTTATTTCCCCTCTTGGACTTTCTAAAGAGAAGAGAAATGAATCAGGGGCTGCCCTCCTCTCTGGAGATCTTCAGGAAAAATGGAGCGTTTCAAGCTCATTCCTGTACTTGGCCTTTATGTTAACGCAACACTCGAATAAGCCAAAGTCACTTTGGTTGGGCACCTACACTGTATTCCCTAATCAGCCACAAACCTGATGCTACAATGTGCCCTGTCTTCTCAGAGCAAAATCCAGCCTGGTGTCACTTGGCATTCTGTGAGCCATGTCTGACCCCTTAGGACAGCCGATGAGGCTGATAGCCTATAGATTTTTGAAAGTATCCCAGAACCTAGAAGAATGCTCTGAAAGTATTAAATTCATGTACACTTCCCAAATTCAGGAATTTTATGAATATCTGTGCCCAAACTTTTATTTTTATCAGAGAAAGATCTCTCCAACTTCTCTGACTTTCTTAGAAGGCATGAGACAGATGTGGTCAGATCTTCCCAGGTCACCATTATGCACTCTGGTCTCTGTACCTCGTTGTCAATGCAGAGGTGTCACTGATGAAGCAAAGAGGCCTAGAGTATCCCCTCTATTTGGTTAACAGAGACCTCCCAAATACTGTGCTAAGCATTTGTGTCGATTTCTAAGGGCTTTCATATCCTTTTTTTTTTAAAAAATTGTATTTATATTTTTTTTCTTGTTTCAGAACCTTTGTTTGTTTATTCACTCATTTTTATGGCTGGCTCAGCACGCCCTGAGGGCAGGGCTGGCGCAGCATGTGGTGCCAGGGATTGAACCGCGGTCCCTGAAGCCACCCAAGCTTCCCCAAGCAGGCGCTTTAGACCACTGAGCCATCCCGCTGGGCCCGAGGGCTTTCATATCCTATCCACCACTTAAAGTGCCTAAATTTGGTGCTTCAAATCTACAATAATCCAAGGAACAAAATATCTATTTCTTGACCTTATCAAAGAGTGCAGGTTTTAGCCCAGATATTTCATTACATCTGTTTCTACTGCTTAAAAGACCTCTTTCCTCTGACTTTTCAACTGTTTACAAGTCTTAAGGTTAACTTAAATGTTACTCTATTTTTGCCAAAGAGTAGTATTGCAGAGCACAAAGAAAACGGAAAATGGCTTTGAAATTCGGTACTATATGTAAATAAATAAATAAATAAATAAATAAATAAATTTTAATAAAAAATAATGAAAAATACATATCCACAGTAGATTCAAATTAAAAAAAAAAAGCTTTTTCTGCATCTATTGAGGTGATTATATGTTTTTTTGTCCTTGGCTCTCTTAATACAGCATATTACATTTTTTGATTTGCGTATGTTGAAGCATCCCTGTACTCTGAGGTGAATCCTAATTAGTCTCGGTGTATAATCATCTTTATGATTTGCTGCATTCTATTTGCCAGTATCTTATTGAAGATTTTTCCATCCATGTTCACTACGGTGATTAGCTTGCAGTTTTCTCAGTTAAGCCCTTCTCCAGTTTAGGCATCAGGGTAATGCTTCCCTCCTGGAATGAATTTTGGAGTATATCCTCCCTTTTAATTTCACTGAAGAGTTTTTTAGAAACAGTAGTGTTATATCTTCACTGAAGTTTCTTGTTGAGTTCAGCAATGAATCTGTAGGAGTCTGGGCTTTTCTTTGTGGGTAGGCTTTTAATTACATCTTTGATTCCATTAATTGACATTGGTTCATTTAGGTTTTTACATCTTCTCAATTCAGCTTTGGTAATTCCTATGTGTTTAGCAATTGGTCCACTACTTGTGTACTTTCCATCTAACTAAAGTACAAGTTTTCAAAGTAGATCTACATGAATTTCTGTATTTCTCAAGGGTCCATTGTGAATTCAGCCTTTTCATTCCTAATTGTGTGGATTTGAATCATTTCTTTCCTTTTTGAAAAATAAAGTTGGAGAAGCGACTGCGTCTTATCTGTCAAAGAACCAGCTCCTCAATTCACTGATCCTTTGTATTGCTTTCCTTGTCTCCAATGCATAAGTTTCTGCTCTGAGATTTAGAATTTCTTCTATTGCATGTATTTTGGACTAAGCTCATTTTTTTTCTAGAAGTTTGAGGTTCACCACTAAGTTGTTTATTTGTGCTTGCTCTGTTTTCTGGATATGGATATTTACAGCTATAAATTTTTCTCTTAGGGCTCTTTCATTATGCCTCATAAGTGCCAATATGGTGTACCGTCATTATCATTTAATTGTGGATACTGTCTAATTTCTTCTTTAACTTCATCTGTGATTCATTGGTTCAGGAGGATGCTATGTAATTCCCACCTGTTTATGAAAGTTCTTATCGTTTCTTGGGCCACTGATTTCCAATTTCTTTGTACTATGTATAGGGGATAGATAATATGTAGCAGGTAATTTCAATTCACTTGTATTTACTTAAGCATGTTCTATGAGCTAGTATGTAGCCTATTTTGGAGAACATCCTATGTGCAGCTGAGAAGAATGTGTAGTTTGATGCTGTGGTGTGGTACACTCTGTAGACAGCTGCAGAGTTCATCTGTTCATAAGTTTGATTCAGTTAGAGTTTTCATTATTGATTTTTTAAATCTAATTGATTTTTTTCATCTAGTTGATATTGTGGCAGTGGAATACTGAGGACCTACAATACAATTGTATTAGTGCTTAATTTTTCATGCTTCATATTTATTTTACATAGTTTGGTGCACTGGCATTTGTTGCATATACACTTATGACTGTTACCTCTTCCTCTTGGATTGTGTGCCCTTTACAAGGATGTAGCAAACTTCTTTCTCTCTCTTAATCAGTCTTGGCTTAAAATTCGCTTTATCTGGAAATAGAGTAGCTACTCCTACTTTTTTTTTTCTGCATTCCTGTTAAAAGGAGTCTTGTGTTCTATTCTTTAACTTTCAGTCTGTGAATTTTGTTTCAAATTCGATGTTTCTTTTATGCAACGCATCACTGGACCTTGATTCTTCATACATTCTACCAGTATGTGTCATTTGATAGGTGAGCTGAGATGAGTAGCATCGCTGGCTATAACTAATGTGCATTAACTCATCACTGTCATCTTATTTTCTTGTTGTTGGCTCCTTCTACTTTTCCCCTCTGTTTATTTGCCTTGCCTGGTGGATTCTTTCTGTTGGCATTCATACAGTTGTAGTTCCTGCTCTATCTAGCATGCCCTTCAAAATATTTTGGTGTGCTGGCTTGTGATCATAAATTTCCTCAGGTGTTCCTTTTCATTAAAGTATCTTATTTTTCCATTGTTTTTCACGATACAACCATCTTGGTTGAATGATATTTTCCTTTAGAACTTGAAATACTTCCTTACAACCTCTCATTGACTTGAGGATTTCTGCTGAGAAGTCTCCTGTGATCACGATGGGCTTTCTTTTATAGGTGACTTGGTGGTTCTCTTCTCTAACCACTTTTAAGGGTCTATTCTTGTGTTGAATATCTGGAATTTTAAGAATGGTAGATCTGACTGTAGATTTTTTTTTTCATCATGGATAACTGGAGTTTGTTATGCCTCACTTAGCTGTATATCACATTCTTTTTCTCCTCAGGAAGGTTTCCAGATAATTGATATTGATATCTGGGATATATCATATCATTTTGTAATATACAATATATAATTTTATAATATATTATATATAAGTAAAATGTTTGGTATCTTCTGCTTTTTCATTGACTCCAATCAATCTGAAGTTACTCTTCTTGGCCTCGTATAGCAGCTGCTATTAATTTCTCATTGTCCCCTGCTATTTTTAAGAAACCTTTCTTATGATTGCTAACTGCAAGCCTGTCTTCCAAATCCGAGATGCTTTCCTTCCACTGGCTTAATCTGTTGCTGATGCTTTCAGTGGAATTTTTATTCTGCATATTTGGTTGATTCTGTCTTATGGATTCCATTTCTTTCTTATGTTGAGCATTCATGTCTTCCATAATTTTTTTAAGATCTACTTTGTGTGTGTGTGTGTCTGTACCTGCTCTAGCATAATTAAGTATGATTTGCATTGTGGACACCATCTTTGCAGTTACCAAAGAAATTATTCTTGATTTGATTTTTTTAGCCTCATTTTTTTTAGCCTCATTTATTGCTTTTGTGTTACTACTTCAGAAGGGCTGGGTGGGGGGCTTCCCCATTGTCCCACCTCTCTGTTCCCTGGGTTTGCCTTTGGCTAATTGGATGTCTGAGTGTGCATCTTGTTTAAGTGTCCTCTCATTTTATTTTCTTTTTTTGAGTTTAATTCCTGGGATGATGATTCTAAGTTACCTATAGTGGATTGCATTATTGCTGGTATTTGTAACTTTTAGGAAATGGCCATTTCTCTGAGGTATCTTCTAGTCGCAGCTGATTTTGGGATTCTGCATCTGTTTTAAGACTCTGTATCTTCCATTTGTTGGGGATTAAAAGTTTCTATCTGTTTTGATCAGGTCCTGGTACTTTGGCATTGTATTTGGTATGACCCTTAGTCAATCTTAGTCTTGGACTACCTGGAGGAATAGTTTTGTATTCTTTTATATTTATATTATATTTTATATTCTATTATGTGTCTAATTCTATTATATTAGACACATCTCAGGGAGAAGGTGCCACCAGCTCCCTACTTCTTTTTTTCTTTTTGGTGTTTTTGAGACAGGATCTCACTATGCAGTTCAGGCTGGTCTTGAGCTTACTTTGTAGCCTGGTAGGTCTTAAACTTGCATCCATCCTCCTGCCTGAGTCTCCTGAAGGCTGGGAGTACAGGCATGTGCCATCAGGCCAGGCTCTCTGCTTTTGTTGAAGCTTCTCTCCCCATAATTATGTCACTTTTGGATATATTAGTATAGCCTAAAAATTGACAAACTGAGCTAATCATTAATTTGCTACATTTAAACTTAGAATGAGATTTGTGGTTATATAAAAAATTCTAAAACAAACCAGAAAATTATATGCAGTATACCAGTGCTTTGTATGTCAATTTTGCCCACATTGGTTAAAATTTTAAATGGGTTATGGAGAAAACAGAGAAGTACAGGAAGAGGTAGTGATCAGAAGGTTGGAGCATAAAAGGCGATCGTGCTAGCTTTGGGAAGCTCATGCAGAAGGTAAGAGGCGAAGAGAGAAGGAAGAGATAAGAAAAACAGAAAAAGAATCACAACCACAAGGAGGCTAAAAACCATGTTCACATTCATATAAAACGAAGATCAAACCATGAAGAAGAAAAAAAAAAAAAAAAAAACCACCACATTAGTAAAAAACAAACGAGAAATAAAAGAAAAAAGAAACAAGTCCCATTTCTAGGTATGTTTCTGCTGTCACTGGTAGAGAACTTGCAGAGACAAGAGTCCTAATTCATGTGTTTATTTATCCCAGCAAGCCAGCAGTACCTTTCTGTGGGTAGTGGATAGTCGTAGCAAGCCTACACCTTCTGATCAAGACCAGACTCATTTGCCCACAGTCCACAGTGCACCTTCCATGGGCCTGAGGCCTTCCAGTAGCTGCTAGATGGAGCCAGCAGCCAGTTTGAGTTCTGATTTCAGTCAGCCTCTCTCCAAGCTGGCTCCCCACTAACTGCTTTGTCATGTGGGACAACTGAGCCCTTAGCACTCACTACCACTGGCGCATTTCTTCATGTCCACTGTTCCTCACCACCACTGCACCTCTCTGTGGAAGCCTCTGGGGTTATCAGCAGTCACTGTGTCTCCACACATTTAAACCTCTCCTCTCATGGAGTTAGACACATCTCAGGGAGAAGGTGCCACCAGCTCCCTCCTTTTTTTTTCTTTTTGGTGTTTTCGAGATAAGGTCTCACTATGCAGTTCAGGCTGGTCTTGAGCTTACTCTGTAGCCTGGCTGGTCTCAAACTTGTATCCATCCTCCTGCCTGAGTCTCCTGAAGGCTGGGATTATAGACATGTGCCACCAGGCCAGACTCTCCGTTTTTGCTGAAGCTTTTCTCCTTGATCTTTCTGTGTACTTAAACTCAGGCTTCCGGGGTCCTGGGAACCTAGTTCCTGCCTTCTTGCCCTCCTCGCCTTGCTCCACTGCAGCATCTGGACAGTGACTTTCAGAGAGGCTCTTTCCCCAGAGTTTCCACTCCATTACCTTGGTGTTCCTTAGGATGGTTAATTGTGGTTGTCAACGGACTGGCTTGAAGATGCCCAGAGGATCAGCAAAGCACACTCCTGGGTGCATCCGCTGGGTCGTGGAGTCATGACCCTGCACACTGTCTCTCATCTCCAGCCTTTTCTCCTGCTCAACCCTGTTTTTTGCTTCCTGGGCACCATGAAGGGAACACTTTTTCTTTACCATGCTCTCCCACCAGGAGGTTCTGCCTCACCTCAAAAACACAGCATTGGAACCAGCCCATTACAGACAGAAGCCTCTGAAACACTGAGCCACACAAGTCGTTTCCTGCAAATGGTCTGCGTGAGCCAGAAGTCATCATTTTGTCCTGCGAAAGCTGAGCAGCACTCACAATGTGTCATCTCTTGCTATTGAAAATATTATTATATACTGGCCAACATAAGTTTTCAAATTTCTGGTATTTCAAATATGCTGTCTCACAAGAGTCCTTCCTGGTCAATGATCTTTTTATTTCAGTGTCTTGATATCTTTTTCTGGTTTTATTGTGTTTCTTTTCTACTATAATCAGAGTCTGGGCTGAACTATCTTTCCAGGGACAGCTCTAGTCCAGCTTGGTGAAAGTGCTCTCCAGGTCAGCTAGAAAACAGGCCTCAAAAAATAAAATTGTATGTAATAGAATGGCAGACATCTCATGACGCCTAAGCTTTAGAGAGCCCTACAAAGAGGGGCTGCAAATGCCTACGATGATTCTGTCATGAGAACCAAACCAATCTGTTTAATGTGAATCATCTCCCTTCTACGAAAGCTCTGCTCATTGCTTAAGAGGAAAAAAGAGTTCATAATGACCACTCTCCTTAGTGTTTATAACTCACTTGATTTTCTGTTGCTGACGTTAATGTGCGATAAGCAATATGCTAGTTAATTGTATGACTTCTTTCTCCCATTAGACAATTTCTCATTATTTGCTAAATGTCTTAGAGTCCCCAGAAAAGTATTAAAAAAAGGCTTATGCTCTATATTGTTGGTACCAAATAACACTACAGCATAGTGCTCCCAAGGCAATACTATGAGGCTGAGGGAAAAACATTTGGGGGAAGAAGAAAAGATAAAGATAAAATTGAGGAAATATGCAAACAAGGGTCCTATTATACAAGTGGTGAAATAAGCTAAACAGTTCTAGATTACTATACAGTTTTTCTTCCTGAAAGACAAGTGCCTTATTATAAATAAAACAAATGCTTAGTTATTGCTTAGAATATGTTACTATTGTGCTAGACGTTTTACATCCATTATCTCACTAACTGTAGCCAAAGGATGAAATATTATTCCCATTTTATATACAAGAATATTCAAGTTGAGAATGATTCAATTGCTGATGCCAAGGAAAATAATTACAATGGATGGGTGAAGGTTGGTTAGACTCCATAGTTAGTTTCTTACATGCTTTGAAATCATCTGTATTAATGATATCCTGTTGCTGAAGATGGGGATAGCCAAGAAATTTCATGTATTAGGGTTGGAACTAACTAGATTTTTCAAATTGTATTTGGATTAAAAATGCCACTTTATACATTTTCCTAATTTTTCAACTAATTGGCACTAATAAATAGAAAAAGCTCAAAGGTCTAAATGTATGTCTGAAAAGCTTTTATTTTTAATTCCTGAGCTTAATTTCCAAATTATACTCTAGCTCAGGCCATATGATTTTCTCAGATAATTGGAACCATTTCTCAACTGATGGCTCACAAAATAGGTACAACATACAGAAAAGCCATAAAACACAAACGTGAATGTGCAATGCCTTTCTTTGTGAAGTGTCACAGGGTCCCTATCTTCAGTACACACGACGTCTGCAAGCATGGCAAGTGATAGCCTCCATGGTGGGCACCTGTCTCAGAAGTCTTCAATGGCTGTGAGCTCCAGGGCACAAAATAAATTTTATTAGTTCAGTAAATACTGAGGTAAATTAATAGCCTCAACCTTGGCACAAGATGTGCTTCTATGCTTCCATTGTTCTTTGTGTTTTATTCTTTTTTTTCCCCCTTTGAGAAAAATAGACTACAGTGCATACTTCTTCATATGCTAAAGCATCTGAGGAACTCTGGACTCGAGAGTTTGCCATTGCCAATCCATTTGGTTGCTCTCTTATTCACTCACTCTCTTGTGCAGTAAGCTTTTATGGATCCCCACCATGGTCCCAGTCCGATGCTGGAGAGCAAAAGACCACGGCTGGTCTTTATCAAGTGAACCACAACAACAGTGGTGCTCCATAAAATTCACTGCAAAAAGGAAACCAGCATCTTGTGCCTAAGTCTCACTTTTTTTAGTCAGTAATTATTTTTAGTTACATACTCAATCCAATATTCTGTTTCTTTTGTGTTCTGGTAGCACTGGGGATTGAACCAGAGCGTTTGCATCGCTTATTCATTCACTTTTTAAAGTTGCTGGGATAGTATCTCATTAATTTGCCAATTGCCCAGGCTGGGCTCAAACGTGGAATTGCCTGTTCAGTCTTCAGGGGCTTTAGGCTGACACCTCTTTTCTAATAGGCAATCTGGCCTCCTTTCTTTCTGGTGAGGAGCACCTACTATTTCAACTTTTAGTGGAGGTCCTAAGCTCTGCTTCTGGTAGCGGTTGGAAGAGCCTTACCCGGACTCCTAGACTCACAGCCTAACGACCACAAACTGGGCTTGGCTATGAGCAATTCAAGGGCAGGGCAGGGAGCCCTTTTGCACTTTTTGTGCCCCAGAGTGTTCCTGGGCCAATAAGCAGGCATTCTGCCAATGCTTAAATTAGTAGTGGCAAACTCTGAGTCTTGATCTCCTCAGCCATAAAGGGGATGACACATGCCCATGTACAAGGAGGGGCTGGGAAGGTAGTTTGCTGGCCTGAGTGCCTGCCTGACAAACACAAGGACCCAAGTTTGATCCCAGGTACCACATGCCATACTGGCCCTAGAACCTGCCCATACCCAGCCAGCCTGGAAACTGGGCATGGCGGCACACACCCGTAATTCCACCACAGCGGGCTGAGACAGGAAGATCACTACAAATCTGAACTGAATAGTGAGATCCTGTATCAAATAAATAAAATAAAAATATCTAAAAAGATAAAAAATGAGGGAATTTAAAAATCTTACTTTTCAAATAATTAGAAGGAAGACAAGCTATTCAATTTCCTGAGTTACTGGAGGGACAGGGATGTGACAGAGAAGTCAGATCTATCATCCTGAGGATGTACGTTTGCAATTTAGTCCCGAGAAAAGTGTCCTCCCAACTTGTCAGCAATGAAATGCTTTCAAATATTTTTTATGGACTTCTCTGTGTTTGGATGTCATTTTGAGAAAATGCAATTTTAGGGCTGAAATTTATAGGGGATTTTACTTTATTTTTGAGATTATTCAGATTATTTTTCTCTTTTCTGTATTCAATTAAAATAATAAATCTCCACTCTATGTGACTGTGCCATTATAGACTCTTGCTCATCTACCCAGAAAGGTGCTTGGCGCCCGAGATTTTACTTAGCCAGGAGCTGCACCTTGCATGAGGACACCCTGTGGACTGCTGCTCAAGTGGAAACACAAGGCCCCATCCCAACACCACGGTACGGATTTCCTCCTCTTGGCATCAGCTCGCCATTACAGAAAGACAGAATGGTGCATATCTTCAGCCGGAAGGTAACACATTCCTGTTTCGTATTCCTAAAATTAATCACGTTTAACATTTTTTTTTTTTTTTTGTATTTTTGAGACAGGGTCTCGCTATGCAGTTGAGGCTGGCCTTGAGCTCACTTTTGTAGCCCAGGCTGGTCTCAAACTCGCACTGATCCTCCTGCCTCAGCCTCCCGAGTGCTGGGATTACAGGCGTGCGCCACCACGCCCGGCTAATCACGTTTAACATTAAGCAGCAATAGGCTCCTGCTTTAAGGAAACTCGGCAGAGACTAAATTACAGATTTTTCATAAAAGCACCTTTGCGTATGCCTCTTACGATAATGAACTGGCAAAGCAAATTCCTGAAAAATAGGAATTCTTATACAGTGTGGTTTAAAATGTAATGTGGCTGACAAGTTTCCTAACATATTTTCTAAAGTAATACAGAATATAAGACAAAATATGAATGAACAAAAATTAATGAGAACACCCTGAGGTGACAAAGTGATCTTAACATTTAAAAATCTCCCTAGAACTGCATAGATTACAGGGAACAGAAATGTGAAATAGTATTTTAGTGCAATGAATAAATTTTTGTCAAATGTGAAGTCTTTGTTTCTGCCTAGATGAGTAAGTGCAATCTCAAAATGCTTTTAAACTATAATCAATCTGGATATTTTTAATTTTTAAAGAGAATAGAAATGGTAAAAAAGAAAACAGAAACTACAGAATTTCACTAAATAAATAATTTGAAAATGATTGTTGCATTATAGGTGATCTTGAAATTAGATGTGCAGTAAACATGAAAAATAGATTTACAAAAGGTTTTAAGAAATTAAAAACATTTAAAAAATTAGCATTAACTGCTCCTTTCAGTAGACCAGCAGAAATCAGCAGTACAATTACCCAAGCTATCCTGTATATAGACATAAATATACCTTTTTCTCCTTCTTTATTACATTCATTTCCTCATCCCAATTTTTCCTTCCCATTGAACAAATTCGTTCCCTCTCACAGTAGCTATTGTACTTTGCAAATTTTATTTATGCTTTCAAGTTTTTATGCTAAAGGTACAATGCAATGTTTGTACACGTGGGCCTGATTTATTTCACTTATCAGCATGGTCTCTAGTTGTAGCCATTTACCTATAGAAGTCTCAAGGTTATATTTTTACAACTCAGTAATACTCCACTGTGTAAAAATATCACATCTGTTTTATTCGTTTCTCAGTTGATAGGCATTTGGGTTGTTTGCAAGATTTAGTTATGATAAATTGTGGGCACATGTATATCACTGTGGTGTGTTTTCAGTGCATTTGGAAAAATAACTAGGAGGGGAATACCTGAGTTGAATGGGACTTCTAATCCTACCTTTTTTGAGGCTTTTCCGCATTGATTTCCATAGTGGTTGTATGACCGTACATTCTCAGCAATAGTGGAGAAAGACTCCTTTTCCCCCCAAACACCTCCAGTGTTTGTTATTGGTTGACTTCTTGATGGTAGTCATTCTTTTGAGATGAGACAGAATCTCAGCACTGGTTAAATTTGCATCTCCTAAATGACTAATGATGTTAAACATTTTTCCATATATTCATTTGCTGTTCGTATTGCTTGATTTGTGAAGTGTGTGTTCATGTCAGATCCCCATTTTTGGATTGGGTCTTTGAATTCTGGCAGCCTAATTTTTTTAAAAAAAATGTTGGATATGTTCTAAATAGAATTCTTTGGTCTGAGGGATAGTAGGATACAATTTTTACCCAATTAATGGATTTTCTTTTTATTTTATTGGGTATTTCTTTTGACATGCAGAAACTTCTCAAAAAGATGTGATCCCAGTTGTTGATTCTTTGTAGTAGTCCCTGTTCTTTTTGGCTTTTTTTTCATGAACTCTCTACCTACCACTATGTCTTTAAGTTTTCTATTTGCTCTCTCCTCCAGAAGATTTAGGATTTCAGTTTTAGTATTTAAATCTTTGATTCATTTTGATGATAGTTTTCTACATGGTGATAAGTGTGAGTCTAGTTTTAGTCTTTGGTATGGAGAAAGCCAGTTTTTCGAACATCATTTATCAAACAGATATTTTTTCTAGTATATGTTTGGACTCTTTGTCAAAACTGAGGTTTCTGAGTATTTGTAGTTGTGTCTGCATCTTTTAATCTGTTTTATTGATCCTCAGATCTGTTTTTTTTTTTTGGGGGGGGGCCAGTATCATGCTGACTTTATCAATGTAGCTTTGCAGTACAATTTCAACTCAGGAATTGTGATGCCTATTGCCTTTCCTTCATTGTCCAGGATTCTTTTTGCTATTCTAGATCTCCTGTGATATCAAATGAATTTTAACAATGTTTTCTCTAGTCCTGTGAGATATGCTAATGGTATTTGAATTGAGATTGCATTGAGTCTGTACAACAATTTTGGGAGTACAGCCATTTTTACACTGTCAGTTCTTCTCATTCACAAAGAGTATCTGTCCATTTTGTGTCATTTTCTGTGGTCTCTTGTTTTCAGAGCCCTACAATTTTTACTGTGTAAGTCTTTTATTTCCTTTGTGAGATTAATTTCTAAGTATTTCAATTTTTGAATGTTATTGCAAAAGGCATGGTTTACCTAGTTTCTCTCTTGGTGTGTTTGCTGTTTATGTAGAGTAGTTCTACTGAATTTTGAGTGTTGACCTTGCATTCTGCCCTGGTACTGAATTTGGATATTAAATATAAAAGTTTCTTAGTGGAGTTTTACAGGGTATGTCATTTTCAAATAATGATTTTACTTCATCCTTTCCAGTGATTATGACTTTCATTTCTCTTGTCCGATCAATCTGGATGTTTCTAGAACTATACTGAATAGGAGTGGTGAAAGTGGACATTCTTATCTTGTTCCTGATTTTAAAATTATAGCTTTCAGTTTTTGTCCATCTAGGATGATGCTGGCGGTTGATTTGTGATAGACTGCTTTTGTCAGGTTGAGAAACAGACTATTTCAATTTTCTGTATTTTTTTTTTTTTTTTTTTTTTTTTTTTTTTTTTTTTTCATGGATGAGCGTTGGGCTTTGTCAAAAGCTTTTTTTTTTTTTTTTCTACATCTATGGAGATGATCATGTGGTTTTTGTCTTTAGCTCTGTTGATGGAGAGGACTACATTTATGGATCTGCATATTTTGAATCAACCCCGTATTCCTAGGACGAATTCCACTTGGTTGTGATGTATAATCTTCTTGATGATTTGCTGCATTCTGTTTGATAGTGTTTTATTGAGGATTTTTGCATCTATGTTCACTAAGGAGATTGGCCTATAGCTCTCTTTGTTTGGTTGGGTCCTTCACTTGTTTGGTATCAGAGTGATGTTTGCCTCCAGGAATGAGTTTGAGAGAATTGCTTCCCTTTTAATTTTACTGAAGACCTTAGGAAGAGTTGGTATTAAATTTTCTCTACATTTCTTGTAGGATCCAATCATGAATCCATCAGGACTTGGGTTTTTCTTTGTTGGTAGATTTCTTTAAGTTACATTTTCAATTTCATTGACTGATATTGGGTTATTCAAGGCTTTTATATCTTTTTCATTCCACTTTGGCAATTCATATGTATCTTAGAATCTGTCCATTTCTTCTGTGTTTTCTATCCTGTGAGAATAAAAAATTTGGAAGTAGGTATTGATGATCTGAATTTCTATGGGGTCTGTAGCGATTTCATCATTTTCATTCCTTACTGTATGAGTGTGATTTTTTTTTTCTTTTTTGTGATAAAGTTGACTAGGGATTTAGCAATTTTATTTATTCTTTCAGAAAACAACTCTTTGAACCATAAATTCTTTGCATTCTTTTGTCTCCCTTACATTATTTTCTGCTCTGATCTTTATAATTTCCTGCCTCCTTTGGGTTTTGGGCTTGACTTGTTCTTCTTTTTCTAGGAGTTTGAGGTGCAGCATGAGATTGTTTATTTTAGCTCGTTCTGTTTTCCTGATATGAGAATTGACCACTATAATTTTTCGCCTTAAAACAGTTTTCACTACATCTTATAGATTCCAGTAAGTTGTATCTGCATTTTTGCTTGATTGTAAATATTGTTTACCTTCAATTTAATCTGTGCAATTTTTTGCTTTTTCTTTTGTCAATAATTTCCAGTTTCAGTGCACTATGGGTTGTATAATATGCATGAATAATTGCAATTGCAATGCACTTACTTAAGCGCCCTTTATGTGCTAGCATATGATTTATTTTGCAGAATATTCCATGTACAGCTGAGAAGAATATGTATTCTGATGCTGTTGGGTAGAATACTGTTTCTTCACAGATCTGGTTTAGTTCTGTTATTTCTTTACTGATTATTTTTGCCTAATTAATCTATCTTTTTGTGGCAATGAGATGTTAAAGTACTCTAGTATAATTGTAATATTGCTTATTTGATTTTTCATATCTGATCACATAATTTGGGAGCTCTTACATTAGGTGCATATATATTTATGATTATTAGCTCTTCCTTTTGAAGTTTACCCCTAACAAGTATGTAGTGACCATTTTTATCTCTTTTAATCACACTTGGTTTGAAGCTTACATTGTCAGAAATCAAAATAGCTACTCCTTTTTTTCTGCGTTCTTGTGGCATGGAGTATTGTTTTCCATCCTTTAACTTTCAGCCTATTGATTTTTTTTTTTTTTTTGAGTTAAATGTGTTTCTTGTATGCAGCATATTGTTGGATTTTGTTTCTTTATTCACTCTGCCAGTATGCTTTTTTTTCATTTGTCAATTTTTATTTATCAAAACTTTAAAAGTCTCTCAATTAATATTTATGACTAGGTTGAGAGTATAAGTTTTTTTTTTTTTTTTTTCTCATATATCCCCACTATAATCACGAATAATTGGGATTGGACTCTGGGCATAAGAGCCATAGAGGACAAATCTCCTGATGGGCAAATAGTTGACTGGAATCAGCACTAAGGTTGTTTTGACTGGTAGGTGTGACCAAGTAACCACGGGTCACTTGTCCATTATCAGTGACTTCTTTCTTTTCTCTAAGAGGTTTTAAAATTCAAGTCCTTTGTAGAATTTATGTGACCTTGATTGTTACGTGTCTGGCTGTTAATTTACTTTTATTTTATTTAACTGTGTGTCAGCTTCTTTTCCCTTGCTTGGGAAAGTTTCTATTACTACTTCTGCAAATATTCTTTTTTATGTCATTTGTGTTGACTCCTGCCATTTTATTGATACTTATGAGTCTTAATGTTGTTTTTCTTTGTATCGTCTTGCAGCTGTTGCATTGTTATTTCCTGGTTCCTTGTTATGTTTAAGAGATCTTTCCTTTCAAGGTCTCTAGATGGAAGGCTATCTTCAAGACCTGAAATTCTATCTTCAGTTTCGTTCAAGTGGTTTTGCTATCAATGCAATTCTTTACTTCCTAGATATTTGTTTGAATCTGGTTTGTATAATCTAGTTCTTTCCTGTACTGTTATTTCAGTATTTCCATCGTTTTTCTACTGCCTTTTATTTTTTTAAATGTGTGTCTTCTTTAGATGTACTGAGCAATTCTTTCATGATCATTACCATTTCTTCTTTCACTTGGAAGATTATTTCTGATCTGATTTTTTCTATAGCCTAATGGAGTTACTTCTTTACTGTATTTGCTATCATTTTAGGTGTGTGACTTCCAAGTTCTTCTATGACCTTGTCTCCTGGACTTTGTTCTGGGTGGGCTGTATGATTGAGATTGTTTTTTTCTTTTTTCATTTTGACATTTTTTAGGCTCCAAATGTTCTCCTGGATTCAGCAGTGATAGTAGGTATTGAAGAGCAGGTGAGCAAGGCTTCTATGACAGTGGGAGGGTAGGTTAGGCCTCTCCAGTGCCTCCACTACTGGTGAGAGAGGTGGCTGCAGCTCAGGCAAGCTCAGGTGATGGCTGGGAGAGGAGATGGTAGGTGACCTGTGACCACTTGCCTTCTAGGATGGTGGGCAAAGCAGCTGCAGCTTTGATATATTTTAAAACTTTAAATCATGCTTTTTAAGCTGGTCTACAATAAGACTGATTGTACTACTTTAAAATTTTGGTATACAATGAAGCACCGATATATTTTCATCAACACAAATTCATTTTAATATTTATACCTAAATCCCAAAAAAACCCCATGCTGAACCTACTTTATCAAAATCACTATTAAAATTAAGAGATTGCTAAAATATATCAACAAAACATTATATATATATATGTATATGTGTATATATATATATATATATATATATATATATATTTCATTCTTTCTAAAGTATAGAATAATGTAATTGGGGGGACTGGCACTGAGAGTCAAACTCAAGGGCTTTCTACCACAGGACTACAGCTCATCCCTTTTTGTAATTGAAGACAAGGTCTCATTGAATCAATCATCTAGGTGTGAACTGAACTTGTGGTCCACTTGCCTCAACCTCCCCAAATGCTGACATAATAGGTATATGAAAGAAGATAAGCACAAGTGATTACAAAAGGGCAATCTGTATAAAAGTAAACTACTTTAAAGTGCCTGCGTAGGCAAGCTTAAGCAACCACAGGAACCGTGGTTTGATCTCCGGCACCACATGCTGTGCCAGCGCCACTCCCAAAGCAGACTGAGCCCACCATAATATAAATACAATTTTAAAAAACAAAAAAGAAAATAGATGGGCAAAGAAACATCAGAACTGAACTTAGAATTTCAAATTTTAAGTGCTTATTGGAGGTTTTTGTTTTTGTTTTGTACCAGAAACCCTTGGGACCTTATGCTTGCCTGCTGAGCTACATCCCTAGCCCAAAATGTTTAATTTTTGTTTATGCCAAATCTCTAAGTTTCCTATGCTGCTTTCCAACTTGCAATCCTCCCGCCTCGACTTCCTGGGCTGCTGAGAGTATAGGCATGTGCCACCCTCGATGACTTCAAGTGTTTTACTTTTATTAAATTGAAAAGAACAGATACTACACTTGATCTTGGCCAAAAGACTGAGAAGCGGCCAAGGGTTTTACCTTTACAGAGTGAAAAATTATTTATACTTTGAAAGTGCATGTATACTGCTCCTGTATCAAAAGTCCCTGGTGAAAAGACCAGGGCTGCTACTGGACCAATGCTCCCCGGATTCGAGTCATATCAGAGGGGGTCTAATGTCACTCTTCTGACTGGCTTATGTGCCTCACCAATATCTGACTGTGTCATAAAACAGGGTCACTGGCTACAAAACCATGCAATGTAAATAAGGAACTGCACCCTAGCCATGTTCCCTGTAAAAAAATTATTATCTTTAAGTGATCATCATCAGTTTCATGATGTTCTTCATTTATACATGAGCACCGCTTTCACCACCACTTGAGAATACTATTACGAGCTTGGATAGTTACTATACAAATCTATACAAATTACAGCTCCCAAGACAGTCATATATCAACACACGTATGAACTATTGGACCCCTACACAACAGCAGCGCATCTGCCAAGGAGGGAGGTCGGCATCCTAGCCCTGCCCCAGGAGGGGCAAGACCACATGCTCAGCATCCTGGACAAACAACAAAGTCCTCAAGAGTCACCTGCAGCATGGGGGTCCACCATGGCGCTGGGGTGACATTGGCATCAGGGATGATCACAAAGCTCAAAACAATGTTAGCTATTGCATTTTAAATAAAGAGGTCTCTTGTCAGAAGTCTGTTAAACAATTTTTTGTTGACCTTACAGGGGATTGAACTCAGGACCTTGTGCTTGTCAGGCAGGCACTTATTTTGCTAAGCTACATCTCCAGCCCCACTTGTTAGAAGTCTGAAAAGGAAAATGAAGCTTCTGATTTGGAGCTCGCCTCTCAGCCTTGTCACCTGACCCTGGCCCAATGACTTAAGCTGACTAAGCCTGTTATTCCCTTGCTTTTAAATGCCAGTAGAGCTTTAGTCTGCCGTGCTGGGAAGGTAAGCATGAATTATTAGCATGTGCATGAAGTTTCCAGCACCGGTCAAGGTCCTGCACGTGAGAATCACACAAGAGTCATCAGTCAACTTCAGACGCATGAAACTCATCACACAAGTGCAGTCCACTGACAGGTTTCCCTTACAAAACTAAGGAAGCCACTGTTATCACTAATAACCCAAAGCATCAGCTCCATATATTAGAGAAAACTGCATTCAAGTGTCTAGAAAGAAATCTGGTGGACTTAAAAAAAAAACTGATTAAAAACTCAAATCTGTTACAAATGCATAAATTATTTTATGAATTCTATTAAAGTGTGTGCCACCCTCTATTATATACTTTTATGTTATTTACTTTGGAAGAAAAGTTTTATGAATGAACAAATAACAGCTTCTATTTGAAGATACTCATCTGTGAAATAAGACTTCCAGAATGGGAGAGCAAGTTTTTCTTTTTTTTTTTTTTTTTCAGTAGCTCCATCCACTGATGTGGTATATCTATGCTGTAGCTTACTCAGCCACAATTTTTTTCTACATGTAAATATACTAGGGTATAGAAAAAGCTATGTGGGTTAAATTTAAATTTGATAAGTAGGATGCTCTGGACCCACATATAACCATGATGTTATTCCACAATCCCAAAGACAACTTGCTCACGGAGCTTTATGTATATGGCACAAGTCCCCACGGACAGGCTGATTTACAAAAGCAGCGCCTTTCCAGCTTATATGTTTGCGTGTATATGAAAACAACCTTGTTATCCAAATAAAAATTTCACTTTCAAACCCTGAGTTATTATCATGTCTGGGGAGAAAATGACATATTGGATCAGATAGTCTGTGGTTAAGAAGGCTTCCCTCATATGCTGATGCTGTCAAAGAGCAAAAGGACATGGGAAGACTGGTCACATAGCTGTATCTGGGAGACGCCTGTCAGCCGTGTGGCAGGCACATTCCTGCAGACTCCTCACGTGAACACTTAGCGCAGGGAAAGACCAAAGCCCTCGAATGACAGCTTAATACGGTTTGAACAATCTGAGTCAAAACATGATGCATTCGCAGTTTACAAATCTTCACCTTCAACCCTTAAAAACTTGGATCTACCCATTTCTGTGTTGAGGCATCAGTACAAACCAAGGCAAGCCCACCTCTGCTCCTGAAAAAGAAACCTTGCTACTTTATGTCACAGTCATCGCTCTAGCCTCAGAGGACAAGAAACCCACGTACTTCCCAATATGAACTTAAACTATTCTATGCCTAGACTGTATGCCTTTTTCTGATAATTATAACACAGAAGTCTTGCCACATCAAAATCACCAAAATTAAACAACTATTACCACAGAGCTCCAAATATTAAAAAAGGATTGTGTCACCAAAATTTTTAAAAAATTCTTCCCGGGCCCAGCGGGATGGCTCAGTGGTCTAAAGCGCCTGCTTGGGGAAGCTTGGGCGGCTTCAGGGACCGCGGTTCGATCCCCGGCACCACATGCTGCGCCAGCCCTGCCTTCAGGGGGTGCTGAGCCGGCCATAAAAATGAGTGAATAAACAAATAAAGGTTCTGAAACAAGAAAAAATAAATAAAATTTAAAAAAAAGTCTTCCCAAAGGAACCAGGGAAAATATCCATATAACAGCATGTTAAATATAAGGAACTCTCCATCAATTGGCTCTCCTATTTAATGTTCATTCTTTCTTCTAATTTATAGCATAGGTATTGTTTCTCTTTGTGCATCCATTATACTATTTATTGATTGACTGATATCAGGAATTGAACTCAGCACCTCAAGTTTGACAGGCAGGTGCTGTGCCACTGAACTATATCCCCAACCCAACTTTTCCTTTTTAATTTTCATCAATAGACCAAATGCTGTATTGATATAAATCGTTTTAGTTCATGGTATGCTAAAATTTAAAAACCAAGGGAAGCCTACTGAGATGAGGAAGTGGTTCAAAAAGGGACAAATGCACTAAGAATGTAAGCTTTTACTTCTTGACTTACACAACAGTGATGGGAGAACAGTATAAAATTAAAGAACAGATACATTTAGGTTACAAAACTGTCCTCAGTGTGCCCTTTGAAAGAATTGTATTCAAGTATGTGTTTCTAGTACGAGACAAACCCCTTATTAAAATGCCAGGCCTCAGTTCTCTGTTTGCTAAATTTAAATTAGATGAAACTGTTTAATCATGGAGAGTCTAGAAACAGTAGGTCCTAGAATTTCCAGGAAAAATATGCTTCAGTTTTCAAGCTACAGCCATGCTTATCACTAATCCACTAGCGTGCCTGGATAATAAGTTAATATTTAATTTGTAGGTTCCTTAAAACATATTATCATATTAATAAAAGTACTTCTCTAAGCCAAGTTTGGTCTTGCAAAGGAAAACCATCTACATAAATTAGCAAGTAGACAAAAATAAGTTAAATCACAATCGCTTCCTCAATAATAAAGACAAATATAGTGAAAAAACAGTGATATGTATATTATTTACTTGTTATACCACCAGGAGATGTATCCATCTTTCATGAATTATTCCTTTGGATCATTTTAACAAAGAAGTATATGAAGGAAACTTTCGCGCTGGAATGCATTAATAAAGGAATTATTTCTACTCATCTGTAATTTTGGTCCAACTTCCTTGCCTAATTCTGTTGTTTTCTGCATTGTTACACTTGAATAGTATCAAAAAGATGGTAAGCCAGTTTTCTTAGAGCAATTACAACCAGTATTTGCTCAAATGTGTTTAATCTGAAAACCTAGATATAACTTTTAGGATTACAGGATCACATAGTTCTTACACAAGTTAGCATTTATTACCAATAGGTTACGCACATCCACTTGGCTCGCACACCTGTATCTGTATCATCTGAAAATTAAAGGATTCCAGTGACTTTGCCTTTACCACTCAAAACAGGCAGGTACATCTAATGACCTCACAGGACAAATACGAATACTAAAAAGTCTTGCAAGTGCCCAAGTAAATCCATCATTAAGTTTGTTCTTCTTAAAAGAAGATATGACAGTATTGGGGAAAATATCAGAATCAGCTCTGTTTTCTTATTCTTGGTATCCCAGGGCCTCTTGGGAAATAGATGAAAGCTGTACACACATCCCCCCCACACACACACATGTGCAACCACAAAATGTTGCAAATAATCTCAAGTCTCACAGAAGCACCTGTATTAAGAATTTATCAATCTTGAGAACAGCAACATACTTAACAAAATTTCTACACCAAATCGAACCCTCCTGAGTAATTCATACAAGAGGAGTGGAACCCCGGGGGCAGAAGTGCTGCCAGGGGGCCTGGATGACCCTGGGGGCACAGTGGTAGAGCGGGGCCTCTGCGGTTTGCCCTGCTCATGTCTCAGCAGAAAGAAGTGATAAGGAAAAGCAAGTGGGCGCACAGTGCAGTGACAGGGCCTGGGTGGAAGTGGAATTTTCTAAGGTATTCTGCTCAACGCAGAAATCCAGTATAGAAAGGAGACCCTTTAGCAAATTCTTGACAATACAAAGATAAGTTTTTTTTTTTTTAAATCTGTACCTACTTTATATTTCAGTATCATCTTGCTTATTGAGCATCAAGCACTGTAAAGAACTGTAGAAAAATAAACCTGATTATTTCATTAATACATTTATATATGCAGACACTCAAGTTAGGCTACTGTATATGTATTTTTCATACTGTAAAACAGTCTGCACTTTCCCCTTTCAAAAAACCAAAATTAAGCTTCAACTGAACTTGGATCATAGTGAGAAGGCCCAAGAACCATGCCTGTAGCTGCAGTGCAAGCGTGCGGATAAATTTCCTGCTCTGTGCTGTCTGCACTGATGGCTCCTGCTGCAGCGCTCAGAAGCTCCAAGAAATCACAAATGGACTCAGTCAAACGCAGCACGAAACTATCTCTAGTTAGAAGTGTATACTTCAGTAACAAACACATTCTCCACTGAAGAATCTTTCCTTTAAAATGTTATAAGCATCTGATGTGTCAATTAATCACTCCTCTTGGGTTTAGAAGATGTCTGGATCATAAAGAGAATCATGATTTTGAGTCACTGAAACATAATTTCTTAGATTTTGTAACATTTCAATTCACAGAGTAATTAGCCGTGTCTATAAAAAAGAAAATTTAAAAATTCTTCAGGCATTATGTGCCAGGTATTTTAATTCCTGTCACATAAATTTTCATCTTTACTATAAAGTATTAACATCACTCATAATATTAAGTATACACAGATAAGAAGTAACAGTAATTACACTTTAGACCCATAACAATCGGGGCTTCACGATAATAGTGTTTATGACCCAAGCTACAGTTGTCACCCTTACAGTGTCCTCAGAATGTCACTCAAGTTCCTCTGTGGCATAAACAACCTGAACTGGAGATATCTTTGTTTCTTTCTCCCATGCTAAACTATAAGCTTCTCACAAACAAAATCCACAACCCTGACCACATAACAATATTTGGCTCAAAGAAATGGCTGACATGTATATGAGATTCTATAGGCTGACAGCACCTAGTGATTCTACTATCTTAATTTATGTAAGTACACTTCATAACGTACAGATAATGGCAAAATCTCCTAATCCCTCATGATGCAAGAATATCATAGGGCATGCTTCCACTTCAAGTGCCTTCTACCTTAACAAGCAATATACTGTCCTGAGACCACCATCCTATTTGTTGATTAGTATCGCTTGTCGAAATGTGACACTGCTTGAGCATGACTTTATTAATTATCAGATACCCCAGTAGCTGATGACACATCTCCACTGAAAGGGAACAGTAAAATCTTTATCAATGACCTGATAGTAGAAGACAAGGATTTAAAAATATAAATATACATCAAGCATATTTTTTTGGAGAAAATTATGTCAACTAATAACCAACATGAGTTACCAGGATTGACTTCAGAACAGAATTAACAGAATTAAAGGACAGTCTTTTCTTTTTCACTGGAAATCTTTATGCTGATGGCATCCTTCTTTCTTTTCTTTCTGTTCCATCTTCTTGAGACACGACTCCCCTATGCAGCTCAGTTCACCCTTGAGCTGGTTGCCAGGATGGCTGGTGTACGCCACTACACTGGGCTGTCCTTTTTCTTAAAAGTAAAGTAACTCAACATTCTGCCAGTGGGCTCAGTAATCTCCATGAATATCGTTATTATAAAGGCCTTTGGAGGTGGGCGCAACTGTAAATGGCATAAGCCAGAGTGCCCTAGACTGGCCCACACCCTAGGCCTGCAAGCCAGTGCCCCAGGAGGTCTTCAGTTCTCCTTTGCCCTTGTCCTCAAACACAATCAAATGAGAGGAAGTCACCAGCTCTGGCTGTGATCCAAGCTCTGACACCTAACCAGGGTGGTTTTTTTGCTGCCCCTTGTACAGGCTAAATTCCCTGGGTCTGCCATCTTTCCAGCTGTTAAATATATTTTCATACCATATCTTCCGGGTCAACTGTAGAGAGAGAATCCCCATTCATTCTTTCAGCATATCTTCCTTTCCTTTTATATTCTTACAAGACGTACTTTTCCTCTAATGGTTACTGAGTTACAATTACCTATACTATCTGAATGAAAAATAGAGGGACATAAGCCGGTGATTGCTACAATTTAGCATGTCGGTTTCCTAGAACATTGAGGACACATGGCATATCATGATTGTAGGCTATTTGCCTATTTCCTCTCCAAGCTTTTACATACAAGATAGTTGTTCTGTCATTTCTACTCCAACATATGGAACTACACATACTGACTCCTGCCGTCAACTGCTGACAAGTTGAGGTGCATCAGGCATCGAACCCTGAGGCTCTGGTAAGGAAGCAGGTGGGCCCTGTTCCCACCACTCAGAGACTGACAATCCAGGATTTACGGAGAGAGTTGGTTGACAAAGAGCTGCATAGTAATTATACAAGACAATGACTGCAGTGGAGTCTGGAGGCAATGGCACCCAGATGAGGTGGGAGGGAAGGTCTCTGAAAAAGGCAAATTTCCTCAGAAGATGGCCGGAAGCATCTTGGTCCGTGCTCCAAGGCTTCATGGTGTGTCTGTCCCTAACCTTTTTGTCTGTTTTCTTGGGCAGCTTTTTGTGTACTCCATGACACACATTTCTCTTCCCTGCCTCCCTCCTGTTGGCCTCCCCCTGCTCCCCATGAAATGGTGGGTGGGAGGGAGGCCAGACCCTGAATCACATGACCTGACATTGAGTTTCCTTGGAAAAGCATCGACCTGGCTTGGCCTTCCCATGCTATTTCCATTCTATGAGAGTACAGTACCTGAATCAACCACACACGCTCCTATGAGTGAGGACAATGGAGAGGCCACCCATCCCAACAATCCTGGCAGCCCTGAGGACTAGTCCACAGTGCAAGTGCACACTTCCCTATTTTGTTATCTTTTCTACTATTGCTAGTGTTCCCTGAAGAGACATATATCCTAAGGCAACATCCTTTTTATCTGTGAATCAGTATTGGACAATCATAATACACCTTCCGTCCACTTCTGAGTCACTCATTTACAGAAACTTTCTAAGTAGCTTTATGTATCAGGATGGGCATCAGGAGACAGGGGGTGTTTTGCTTTGTTTTGTTTTTGGTACCAGGGATTGAACTGCAGACCTCACACTTGCCAAGCACGTAATCATGCTGCTGAGCTATCTCCTTAGCCCAGGACATAGAAGTTTTAACATGAAAATATGATACTGTTCATAATCACTAAAGTCTATGCTTATCATAGAGCCCTGTATCAACCCTCACCAATAATTTCAAAGGGTTGAAGATACACTTCCATCTCAAACATCAAAAGAATTGCGCATGAAGCCTGGCGTGGTGGCGCATGCCTGTAATCCCTGCACTTGGGAGGCTGAGTCAGGAGGATCAGTGCGAGTTTGAGACCAGCCTGGGCTACAAAAGTGAGCTCAAGGTCAGTTTGAACTGCCTACTGAAACCCTGTCTCAAAAAAGACAAAAAAAAAAAAAAAAAGTAACTGCACAAAGATGTAAAAGCAGTTAAAAAAAAAAAAGAATCGTGCATGAAAAACAGAAAATTCTAGCAGCATTTCACATTTCAAAATGAATGCCCACGTATTTTTACTCAGATGCTCTATTTTAATGAAACAGGAGGGCCTTCTAATGAATCTTATTTTGAACCTAAGTTTTGTAACTTTAAAAGCTTGAGCATCTAGCACATTCCCCACTGTTTTGTTTCTTCATTCGTCACATAGCATGGCATTGATGAGCTACGTGAGGTTTTCAGAAAAACTAAACTTTCATAAAACGCAGCACCAAGTACATGTTCTTCCCTCCTCTCCTCGGTTCCCTGACTGGCGGCGTTTGAGGTTCACCCCACCACGGCCCTCTAGTTTGCTGGAGATGAAACAGGCAGACTGCGTGTTTTTCCCAGACTGCAGAACTGACACACGGCTTTGGAGAGCACTGAAGTGCATCGATGTGGAATAGAGGGCTGGCGAATACAGAAATCAATTTTAAAAGGAATATTTAGGGAAAAGTAATCCTTTCTGCTTTCATGAACAGTAGCGTTTCAGGAGCTATAGTGGAACCGGCGTGTTCTACTGCAGTTCACCATAAAGAGGAACGACAAAGAGCTACGCTGAAACTGTGGAGCCAAAGCACCACTGATATTTGATGCTTCGTTCGTAGGCTTAAAACTCCTTACTGACATGTGCCATGTCCTTACCAAGGCAGAAACAATTCCATTCAGTAGGCATCATCTGTGTGTCGTAACACCAAGTTTTTTCAAAGTTCTCCTCCATGTAGTCTTTACAGGCATTTCATACTTCATCATGGGGCACCACTAAGGGCCACAAGACCTACATGCACAAGGCCACCATCACTTAGTGAGGCACAGGTACAGCAACTCCAGAATCCCCACCACCTGTTCTCCTGCCCAGTAATTCTTAACCTTCTTGGCTCCACGGATCATCAAGAACCCTTCTTTCCCTGAAGGATGATCTAGAAATATCACAGTTAGATTACACAGAAATTACTTAGATTGACAGTCATCAAAATATTTTAAAATGGGACACACTCACTTATTGGCTCATTACAGAGCAGGACCTAGCTTTAATAATTATAATTTTGAAGTAATGATGAATGTGATAGTTTCTGATCTCTACGGTTGTTATATTGTGGTATGAAAACCACGTTCACTCTTATCAATGATAAAGTATAGTTTTTGTCAGTATTACTATGCCTGCATCTGTAATCAAGTAATCAACTAACTGCTTTAAAATTACTTGTGAAACTAGGAGTGTAATTGCTTGATTTATGTAGTTCTTGAGCTTCCAGAAGTCCTATGGGCCCACTAGGAACCCCACAAATTGTGCCAATGAAACTCACCAACTATATAATTGGCCACAGAAAGTCTGAAGAATTTTAAAATATGATAAAAGTTGTCTTTAATGTCAATAACAAATGCTAAGTAAGAATTAGCCCTACAAATTATTTCAGAAAGTTCTGTTTAATAAATCCAAACATTTCCCAACCTCAGCCAATCTCAATACTCCCATCTTTATGTAAAATTCTAAAATGATTTTAGAAAACTTGGAATTTTAAAAACTTAGTCTGCTGGGGAAAAAGAAAAAGCACTCCTGGATAAATTTATTTTAAATTCCAAAATGAAAGAAGAGAATGTGGCAGCTGTATCCACGCAAGGCTACTGGAAGTCCTGAAGAAGGACAGACTAGTTCCTGTCCCTTTCCTCCACCCCTCGCTTGCCCTTCTTCCCACAGATGTTGCAAACTTACAAACTCACTTCTTGTTCTTCAGCGTCAGCAGTGGCCCATTCTGCTCTCCCTCACAAAACCCTGGGAGCCTCAGTGCAACCTCAAAGGCATTCCTCATAGATGCAGAAACCAAATCTGATCCTAAACCAAGGAGCAGGATTTGTTGGCCACTGGGCAGCAGTCACCAGAGGCAGGCACGTGTACCTGGGCAGAAGCAGCTGGCACCAGGCACTGGTTTCGCGACACCTATGGCTGCTACGGATGGGAAGCAGGGGGTGGCTGTGGGATTAACACCTCCTGAGGAGCACATAGCTCCATCGTTTGCATCCCCACAGCTCCCGGTAGAGCCCATGCTCTAGGAGGATCTAAGCCAGTTCCTGACCTCCCATGAGACTCAGAGGCAGTGACTAGAGGATGACAAGACAAATACTAAGTCCCTCAAATCTAAATTGATTTTCTGAATGAAATGAATTTCTGAATGAAAACAGCAATATTGTATTACTATTTTAGTCAATTCACAGGCTGCCTTACGCATGAGGCAAAGGCCCGTCAAGTTATCAAAAACCTCTTTATGTTCCCTTTGTCTTACAAGCAGCATATTTTATCCCTGATAAATCAAAGGTTAAAATTGCAAAGAAAACTCTCTGCACTATTGTAACAAATGTATTTTGTAGAATGTAATCAAATAGCGAGGTGACTTTACATTAGTCATGTATTTGTTTTTGATTTTATTCTTTTGATACAGGGTCTTACTATACAGCTTGTACTTATAGTGATGCTCTCGTCTCAACCTCCCCAGAGCTGGGATTACAGGTGGGCACCACCACACCATTTTGGGACCGGGATGGTGCACCTACATTACTCATACTTGAAATTTGCTAATAAAATATATTACATTGGCTATGTGATTTCCATAACTCTCATCTATTCAAAACTTAAGATTTATGTATGATTATTTTTTCTAATGATGCATATCAATACTGTATTTAATATGATAAAAAATTCCTTGTAAAGACAGAAAAACAAATGCTGTATTCTATAAACTCAGAATTTCCTTCTTTCTAGGGCTACCAATTTAAACAGGATCCACATCATCTGAAAACTGCAAAATGATTCCGGCACCTCTATGTTGAAGTTATAGTCCAGAAAATGGATTTGTCCATTGTCCAAGAGAGATTCTATTTTGCTATATTTGAAAAGCTACAACAAAATTTAAAAAGAAACTTTAGTAAGGGTAATTGCTTGCGCTGATGCAGCAACCCAAATATTATCATAAACTTTCAGTAGCATTTACTATGATTGCTCTATTGGTCTATGCCACGTCCCATACATATGCTTGTAATGTTTAACTGACACGGCCATCCTGTAAGCAAAGCCATAAAATATTTATAACTTTAAGGTATTTTCAATCTGAAAAAACAGTCTATTAAAATTCAGCGTAAGTGTGAAAAATGTTAATGTACCGAAAGAATTCTGGTTAAGCAATCATGCATAAACACAGATATTAGCTTGAAATTGAAGACAGGCTGCTGAATTGAATGATGAGGGCATCAGAATGAGCTCTTCAGCTCATTGGCTTCGCCACAATCCAAACCTAATAGCTGTAGAGCCGCGAAGGCAAACGTAGGTACCTCCCAAGTTTAGAGAACTGAACAAATTTTTCATCATTCACATCTTGGAGGATGTATGCTCCACCATACTTTGGTGGTGGAGAAAAAGAACTAGAACACGCTTTGAAGGAGAGGTTAAGCTCCTGAAAAACACTGAAAGCTTGTGCGCTGCTGAGATGTACCACACGCATTTTGAGGAAGGAATATCTCTGCCCTACGAAGGAAGGGAAATTCTGCACATTTCCCAGTGGCCTTCAGGAAGACATCCAAGCAACGGTTTAAAGCTGCGTTCTTGCCACAGTTCCTCCCTCGCCTACTTGCGTGGCCGGATCTAGTCTCCAGGTACCGTGTCCAACTTCTGTCACGATGCAGACACGCATCATGTCTCTATTAGTCATCAGCTTCCCTCGATTCTGCCCAAGTCCTTCTCAGACCCATCCCATTTCTTGACATCCATGCCTCAGATGACCCAATCTTGGTCCCCAACACACCTGTCCCCTCAACTATCTCATGCTTGCCACAATCCCTTTGGCTCCACAGCTGCACTGACTTTGGCTGTGCTGTGGGTCTCTCACCTCTGCCTTCCACACTTCCAACTTTAGCGCCTTACCATGGCAGGAGGGGGCCTAACAACAGTTGCTCTGCTCCTCAGTTCAGAAGTACTTTACAACTCAATTACTGCCTCTTCAAAAGAGAAGACCCGGGAAAGGAAATAGAGAAACCCAGGCCAGGAATTATGACAGTCTTAAAGCTTCCCTACCCCTGCTCTTGCTTTTGTTGCCATATCATCATTATTATCAGCAATAACAAGCAAGATTGTTACATTGTTATCATTAATGAAAAGTAACACGGTATTTTCACATAGACACTCATATGCTCAGTCCTTCCCTGGCCCTGGTTACACTGAACACAAAAGGAATCCTATATAATTTATCAGGACAAAATGATCCACTGAATTCTGAAGGTGGGTGAGAAAGGAAGCCACAGGAGGACCCCAGACATGGACATGGCAGCAATCTAGCCATGGAAAGGCAAGAGTGAATAAAAAGTATGACAGGACAATAAAAAGGCACAAATGAGCCAGAACCCAGAAAGGGACCTTTCTCAACTCTTACGTCTTAAGTCTCCCATATAGCTTTGTCCAAAAGAAAAAAAAGTGGAGTTACGATGTGTTTATGCTATCTTGAAATACTGGAGTTATAGAAAATTATGGAGAATGCTTTAAGACATGCTTATTACAGCTGAGAATGAGGTAAACATGTTCAGAACAGTGAGAGGATGCTTAGATTTATTTTTGTTGAGGAGGATTAATATCAAAACTGCTTTTAATTTAGACCAGTGGTTCTCAATCTTTCCAATGCTGTAACCGTGCAATACAGTTCCTCATGTTGTGGTGACCCCAAACCAAAAAATAATTTGGGTGGCTACTTCAAAACTGTAATTTTGCTACAGTTATGATTCAGAATGTAAATACCTGATATGCATTATGTATTCTCATTGCTACAAATCAAACATAATTTAAACGTAGTGATTAACCACAAAACAATATTTAATTATATGTTGAGAAATATTTATTACTAATTCCAATAAATAACATTTCACCATGGCATAGCATGGGTTTAAATGTTTATTTTTCGATGGCTTTAGGCAACTCCTGTGTTTTGGTCATTCGATCCTCGCCGGGGTCGAGACCCACAGATTGAGAACCACTGATTTAGACATTCACCACATTTTTGATCATCCATCACTGATCAGATATTAGGGTAATTTCTAGCTAATTAAGACATTACAGTGCATCCTCATCAGCCTTATTCATGGGATCTGGAACCATGTAACTTTCATTTTCTTCAGGCTTTATTGGAACATACTGGCAGTACGAAATACATTCGTCTTGGTGGTTGGTACGTGTACTTAGCATATTTTAATTCTCTTAATTTCCTTGCTCCTCCCAGGTACCCTTACCGATTGTTTGTCTCTTATTTTGAAATTATTTCGACTGTGTTTTTCATAGAAGAAAATGAGAGAGCCAATAAAAAAACAGACAACTGAAATGTACAGCTGCTTTTTGCAAGAAGCAGCACAATCAGGCAGTACTGTGGAGAAACGTTAAGCATCTCTGGCCAGCACAGCAATGCAAATAAAAACATAGTTCCTTCTTATTTCAAAGGCAATGTTATCATCAAAACAAGCAATGGCAAATGTGTCTACATTATTGGTGGGAGTGTAAACTGGTACAACCACTAAGGAAATCAGTACAGAGATTCCTCAAAAATCTAAAACCAGAAATTCCATTTGATCCAGGTATTCCTCTTCTTGACAGCTTCCCCAAAGAGTTAGAAGACATCGTAGTACAGAGATACACGTTTATAGCTCCACAACTCGCAGCAGCTAATGCTTGCAAGCAGCCTACACACCCACCAACAGTCAGTGTGGGATCTATACATAACGAGTACTCCTCTCAACATCAAAATGACTGGAAACATTTTTTGACCAACTTAGGCATCAGTGGCATCCAGGAGAATGCAACTAAAGACACTCACACAGGAGGAGTTCCAGAACTGCTTTAGCAGCTGGCAAGAAGGATAGGACAGGCGTGTTCAAGACGAGAGGCAGGCAACACTCTAAGGGGGGTTGACGGCAAGGCATGTTTTACTGTAATGTTTTAAATATTCACGGCACTTTTTAACATACCATGTACCTTTCCTGGGTCCTACTAACTTTCCTTTTCAATCTTTGCTATACTTGAACTCTTTCTTTACCTTCCACCTTTTTTATGCTTTTGTAGCCATGAAATACATCTAGCCTGTATTCCAGTTTTCTTGGAAACTAGTAAGAGGGGTCACGCTTTTGCAATACCTGTCATCATGAAGGAAGGTCCTTCCCTTAACTCAGTTTACATAAAAGCAACGCAAAATAGATTGCAAGGGCAAGCTCCTACGCTGTGATCCACAGTGCATTAATGATTTTTATATTGGCTTTAAAAATTTGCTATGCATAGATAAAAATGAAGAGCTCTTTAGACAACCTGATTTGTAAAGTAGCCATAATAGGAATTAAGATGAAAGAGAATGCAATTTCACACTGATGCGCATAAGTCACTTTCCAATTTGCTTAACTTGTACCGCTCCGTCACCACCCCCACAATTTAAGGCATCTGCCTGTAGAAATGTATCCACCCCAAATGGCGACATTAGCAGAAATATATACTTCACATTGAAGCATAAAATTCCGAGTTGAGCTTAAAAAATACTTACAGAACTGAAACAAGATCTGAACACTTGGGTTTAAATACTTCTTCAGCATTGCCAAGTACAGTCATAATACTCAACCTTTCTCTTAACTACCCTCATGATTTTATTTTACAACATGATCTAGGGCCAAGGAGACAGCTGAGTGGCATAAGTGCCTGACTGGCATACATAAGGTCCCAAGGTCCCAAGTTTGATCCCTGATACTGAAAAAACAAAACAAAACAAAACAAACAACAACAACAAAACCCCCTCAAAACACAATCTGTTTCTCCATAGCAAATGGACTCTTACTACTTTTTTTTTTTTTATCTTTTTGAGACAGGGTCTTGCTATGCAGTTCAGGCTGGCCTTGAGCTCACTTTTGTAGCCCAGGCTGGTCTCAAACTTGCACTGATCCTCCTGCCTCAGCCTCCCAAGTGCTGGGATTATAGGCGTGTGCCACCACGCCCGGCTGACTTCCTACTTTAATGTCATTAAATCTTTACCTACAGACACTTTTCTGTGTCTCTGATGGGATCTTAATGAGAAGATCATGCCACACATCATAGTTTTATAGAAGAAAAGGTGGCAAGGGTGAGCAGAGAGTGACAAGAACTGCCACTAAGCCCCTGGCCAGCTGGCCTGGCTTGCAATGTCTCTTCACAGGCTACAAAGCATGGGGTGCACTGGGGCATCCTGACAGGATGGACCCAAGCAGCAGTATTTCGGAAGCAGTGGCCAGAACCGGTGAACTTTCTTGTGTACCCACGATGATGGGCCTCTCCACAGGAAGACAGGCACCTTGAAGTGTTTTTCTAGCAGTGGAGATGGCTGGGGGATTGGTCCTGAGAGCACCGATGGCCACAGACAGGTGCAAGACCACGGGGGACACAATCAGCCATGAGATCTGACCACAGAGCAAAGCGGAGCACCTTCCCCGCATAGGAAGAAGCAGAGAGCCCTGGTTCCGCGTTGCCATGACTGCCCAGGTCAGGGAGGACGCGGAAGATGAAGAAGCCAACCTAGGAGTTCAGAAGGCAGTCGCTCTGCCTTCTCAGTGCTTGTTCCCCTCCAGGCTGGCACTGGGAGCAAACCCGACCTTGAGCCAAGTAAAACATTTCGAAGGTAGAAGGAAAAGTAACTTTACCAAACAAGGAAAAGGTTGCTATTCAATATTATTTTGCTGAAGTTTTTCCTGGGAATATAATCATGAAAATAGTATACTTCAAGGAAACATATAATTAGCCTTCCTACATAACATTTTTTTTTCAAATAGTCTATGTGTGTATGTCAGTATGTTGACGTGTGGAAGAAACAGATGTGCATTGTTTGGGGTAAAATATATGAAATGCTGTCAAAAATCAAGAGGTTTTGATTGGAGTTTCTCCAACTCTAAAGTATAGAAGCTAGAATAGATGAATTGCAGAGGGTGCTGTAATTTAGATTATCCGGGGGTGGGTAGAGAAGGAGATACTCCCACAGTCTGATTAAATAAAAGAGAATGAGTCTCACCAATAAATATTGTCACGGATGTACAGTTTTTATTGCTTCTAATTTTCACAGTGATGTAGCCAGCTTTTTCCTGACTTACCCACAGAGAAAACTACACAAATGCTCAGGGACCCTATTCTACTTGGATGGCTCTATAACCCCACAATTAGTTCATATACAGAGAGCAGAGGGCCTAGAAATTTTGTCCCTTCTCAAGAGTTCAACAATATACTGCTACAGAAAGTACAGAAAGACAAAAAATACCAATACCTAGTCACCCTGTAAAAACTGTTCCTTTAAATGGCATGCCTCTCAAGGAGACAAAATTAAAAAAAAAAAAAAAAAAAAAGAAAAGAAAAAAGAAAAACATGGAGGAAAAGATGACTGCTGTAGTTTGCGTCTGGAATGTCAAAGAATCAAGTACTACAGGCTTTGAACCCTGCTGAGTGCTACTGGGATGGGGTGCAAACCTTAATATGTGGGGTGTAGCATGTCTTAGACCACTGGGGCATGTCCTCCATGGGGTCTGTGGGAGCCTCCTCTGCCCTGCCTCTCTCCCCTTGATTCCTGGCCAAGCGGTGACAGGCCTTTCCACGCAGTGCTCCTACCATGATGCCCTGGCTGTCGACAGGACCAAAAGCAATGTGGCAACCAACCAGGAACTGAAACCCCCAAAGCTCTGAAGCAAAAGAAACCTTCCCCCTTTTTAAGTCTACTATCTCTGCTATTTTGTTTCAGAAAACCAACACAATATTCAAAAACACTAGGAAAGAGGGATGTCAAATCAATGTATATTGTACATTTTCCTTTAAATTGTGCTATAACTAAAACTTACCAAACTTAATCCTCACTCACTTGACTGACAGGCACTGTGACGGTTTTTACAGTTTGAGAATCTAAAGATTAAATATGTTGAAAAGGTCAATGCTTAAAGTCATCAGTGAGTGAATGACAGTACAAAATTAAAGGTAAAGGAGAAAGAATTTTTCAACACTATGTCATGAAAACCGAAAGCCCTGTGCCATTGATATTTTTTTTCCACTGCATGAGCCACAAACATCTCTTATTCTTATGCACCAATCAGAGCTGGCCCCATCAGAAAAGAAATTACAGTGAGCACCTGTGTCAGAAACTCGTGGTTGCGGCTTTGGCTTTGTTAGAATGAATCTAAAAGCAGAAGGAAAATATACCAGCCAAGGTCTTTCAACTGCAAGGCAGCTACCCTGAACTCTGTTCTGATCACATAAAGCACTGGTATCATTCTCTGTCTTTTCTTTCAAATTCGCTTTCCATCCATAAAGCAAAACAGAAAGATGTCCTCCCTTTTGAAAGCCTCATGGGTTAATCACAATGATGGAAACAGAATTCCACTCACCCTGGTCTCTTGTTTTGAAAACGTTAAGTCTCTCCCCATTTACCTGCCTTGTTCAACTTTTCTTCAATGCAAGTCTGACACAGACCCTGCTCTCGGCTTTATTTAGACTTCTGAAGCTAAGCTGACCAACAATCCAGGCATCACCGAAAGTAAACAGAAGAGGAAAAACACCAAAGACGCCTTCTTCACATGTAATATTTCACTCCGATTATGAGAAAGAGATTCCTTATGGGAGTTAGGGATGCAATGTATCTATAAGCAATCTAATCCATTACAATTTATTTGAGGGCCCGGGAGATAGCTCAGTGGTCTAAGCACCTACCTGGCAAGTACAAGAACCCTGGTTCAATTCCTGGTACCACATGCCATACTGGCCCTGCCAAACCTATACTTCCAGCACTGGGGAGGCTCAAACAGGAAGATCACTATGAGTCTGAGCTGTGTAGTGAGACCTTGTAGCAAACACATTTATTAATTTATATATATATATATATATATATATATATATATATATATATATATATATATATATTTGAAATGCTCTCAAAAGTGGTCATCAAGAGGAAAACACATGGAAACACAAAACCTGATAGCTTCTTTCTTCTTCAGGGCTTCAATTATAAAATTCAGACACTCCATGGATCAATTTCGAAAGAAATTTAAGTTATGGCATGCATTTAAAGGATAACAACCAAGATTAAATATGCCACTATCCTACCAATTTCTGACTATGCTTCAGCTAGTTTAACCCCTCTTTAGAACTTTTTCATCTCGATGAATCCAAAAATCAAGAGTGCCACACATCCTATCCCTGGAGAAATTGATATGCTTCCTAGTACTTTAAGCAATTTCTGATTACACATACACTTGTTTCATGAGTTAGAAAAGAATGTCATGAAGGTAGATAGCCTTATCACTTTAGAATAACCCATCACTTTATGTGAGTACAGTTAATTTCTGATAGGAATAAACACTACTTCTTGCTACATAAATCAATGCTATACTCCAATTTCTTTATTATGTATAACTTCTGCTTGTCCTTTTTTTTTCCCAAAAGAAGTCAAGTTCCTTTGACATAGTCAACTATTCAGCCTGGGTGGCAGCCCTCCTCCAGCTTGAAAGCATCTCTTAGCTTTCTGTTTTTCCTTTTCCAGCTGCCAAAATCCTAGCTGTGCCCTAAAGCTCAGCTTTAGCCTCGTTCTTCTGCAGCCTTGACTGATGTCACCAGCCACCATCCTTCGCTCCCAGCCCATGACAGCTCCACCCATGGCATTTGCTGCTCCCTGCTCCTTGCAGGCCCAGCCTTGGTATCACCAGACAACCCCTCACTTCCTGCGAGCACAGCACCCCTGGTGCTCACCAAAGGCTGGCCCACTTCACCTTGACAGCTCTTAAATGTTAAAATCGGAGTGTACTTCTATGTGCTAACTTTTTCAGTTAACACTTACGATGTGTCTGAGAAACAGACACTGTCTTCATTTTAAGCAAGGAAATTCAGAATCAGAACGTGTAGGTATCTGTATACAATGGACTACTGCTTTTAAATTTGAGACATCTGTAGGCAGATGGATACACCTAGAAAATGTGACTGTAAGTGAGACATATGCTTAAACATCATATGGCAGCTCTCATATGAGTAAGGCAAAGAGCACAAGAAAGCCAAGTGTGGCGGCACACACGTATGATCCCAGCACTTGGGAGGCTGAGGTAGGAGGACTGCTGCAAGTTTGAGGCCAGCTGAGGCTACAGAGTGAGCTCAAGGCCATTCTGGCCTGCATGGCAAAACACTGTCTCAAAAAAAAAAAAAAACAACCAAGCAAAACAAAGCAGAATAAAGGACTGGTAGAAGGGAATGGGAAGTCTTTTTGAAAACAAGAAGAGGTCCAATAAACCAAGGGCAAGGAGCAGGAGAAAGAGAAGTAAAACTATTCAACTTGTGTTACTACATGAGTTAACGTTTATGATTAGTTAACGTTGATGATAGTGTAAACACTGTATGCTGTAAATACGAACTAAAATAATGACAGTGGAAGTGAGGTAAGGAGACCTACAGATGGAGCTAAATGGGGAAGCAGAAAAAAAGAGAAATGTGTCTCATGCATGTGCCTGCTCCTTAAGATAAACGTACGCTTTCTATAGTGTCACTATTAATAAAATAATGCTAGAAAAAAAAGAATTTAACAAGAAAATAAAAAAGAGCATGTTGCTAAATTATCTTGAGGTTACAACTCTTGGGCAGCAGGGGCAGGCTTGGAATGCAGTGTCTGGGATGGGGACCTTGCAGCTAGACCTCTGAGGCTTCCTTTTAAAATGTGAGGCGTCCCCCGACTTCTACCTGTACCGCAACTTCCTTAAAATAATCCAAAACCCAAATCTGTCAGCTGCTGCCATGCACATTCTACAAATGACATGGAATGATGGTGGCCAGTTATAAAAAAGATTCTAAAGCCAGCAGGAACAAATAACGCCACCCAGCATTCCTAATTCAAAAATCTGAAATCAATACTTGCAGGCTTTATTGCATTTTGTTTTTCATATTTGAGATGTTCAACCTGTGGAGTCTATTCAAATATTCTGAAATCCTGAACAAAATCCAGAATCTGTAACAACTCCATAACGAGCCTCACAGATAAGGAATGCTCAAACGTCTTCACAATGACTTTTAAAAATTATACATAAATTAGAAAAGCCAACACTTGCATTCTTTTTATCTTTATTAATGCATAAGAACTGTACCCAGGGTACAGTATAATATTAAACCAAAATTTTTGAATGTAAATTAAATGTGTGCTATATTAAAATATTATTTGTATATTCGTATTTTACCTATTCCCTTTATGAAAAGACAGAAACCACCACAGAATTTTGTGTATTTTTTATGGTGGAGGGTACTTCTAAAAGCCCCTCACCACATACCCATTTCACAGATAGGTAGATGAGGAGACTGGGCCTTGGAATGGTTTGATAACCTCGAGGTCATACTGGTACTAAATGAAGAACATATAAGAAGCAGGCCTCCTGGTTCCCAGCACAATTTCTTCATCCACTCAACTACTGGAATTATACACAACAATTCTAAAGCAATACTGAAAATAAGAGTTATTAATTTTACATATCAACACCTCATATAACTTTGTACCTAAATTTTACAAGAGAAAACAAAAGTAGAGATAGTCAGCATTTTGCTTAAGCTTTGAATTTTTCAATTAGTCTAATAAAAATCCCCCTAGAGTTATAAATATATTGTTCTATGAAAAAAATGATTGGTGTAACTAGCAATGTTGTAGAAGTAGACCCTATTTTTTATTTTTTATCTATGCTTTCTTAGATTCCTCCATCTAATTAGAAAACTTTTCACTTTTAACTGTATCTGAAAATAACAGAAGTATTTTTGTAACCTAGTAGCATTTCTTTTTATAAGAAAGCTAATGAATAAAACAAACATCTTGACATGTATCTAGCAGATAAAATAATGTTAATATCAAGGAAATGGGCAAAGACAATACATGAAATCTTCACTTGTCTTTTGGACACATTTTTCTCACTACTCAGGCCTACACTTTGCTTCTCCCCATGAAGTTAATAAAAAAAAAAAAACTGCAAAATTTTAAAATTTCATAAAAAATCTATTTATATCAAGAAATTATCTGCTGCTTTCTGACTTCTCTATTTTAATAACATAGCAAATAATCCTTTTAGAAGCGCAGAATTTCCAAGCTTTTTCTTAAATGAAAAGAGAGGAAAGCTTCCAGAGTGACACACCCTGTAGCTGAAGGGCAGGGCACCCCACCCTTCCCTGTACCCCTTTTTCAATTCAGCAGCAGTTGCACAGAAATTCTGACCCAGGGCAGCAACCCTGCAACATCAGAAATAAAGCAGGCACATTGCAAATGGAAATCTAAAACCAGAAGTATTCGAGGACAACCAGAAGTAAAGCCGTGATAGTATCTTCAAAGTGGAAATAGGCAGGAGGGAAGTCAGAAAACATGCACACTGCATCCACCTTTAAATCAGTATCAGTATCCCGTGTGTGCTTAGGGCTTCTTTGTTGCGCATGGGAGGAGCTATGCTTTTAAAACTTAAGAGCAATAAAAGTCAGCGTTTACTCTATCAGAAATCTACCCAAGATCAGGAGAATAATCTCCCCCCAAAAAGGGATATTTGGGGATCAGCCACCCCTAAAACAACAACTGTGTTTCTGTTTTATGACAGATGAAACTGTTCAGTATCGAAGGAGAAAGTAAATAAAAGGAAGAACTGTAATTCTTGAGCCGGTGCCAGTTTACAGTATTTAGAAAAAAGAATCTGCGCCACAGCTTGGCGGCTGGCCATATTTACAGTAAGTTGTCTAGTGTTTTGCCCAACCGGAAGAACAAAGGGCTCAGTGTGGCGCTGCTGGCTTGTTTCAGGCGGTGCACAGGAAGGCATGCAGCTCCAAAGGCCACGGCCCTGTGCTCCTGCACCCTCTCTTTGGGCTCTGAAAACATGGACATGAAGTCTCTGGAAGGGCCAGCGCTTTCTGCTCCAGGAACTGCGGCTGTTGCTTTAAACACCCTTTTAGTTCATTTATACAAGTCTAATGTACGTATTAACTTAGTTTGAACTTTGGAATTTCAAACGCCTCAACTTGGTGTTCAGCAATACAGGTAACCCTGTCTGTCCTCCAAGAATAGCAAACCCTGAAACAAAAGCCCAACCTGCAACTTTCCTGATGAGTTTTTCAAATGTATGCTTTCATTATATTGTTGGAAAATGTTAACAAGTACATTGCCTGACAATTAGGGATATTATATTAGAGACTCAGTAACTACTTTGATGTAGTATAGTCCTAGATTATTTCCAGAAGCAAACAAGCAATGCCAACTTAGTTTTTCAGCCAATATATTAAAATAAAAAAGATTTTTCCTTCCAACTAATACCTCTTTTGAAAGTGTGCACTTAAAAATGGAAATTAAAACTAAGTATACCAATACTTTTATTTATTTATATTTTTAACCAGGATTGCATATTTGTTTGGGTCAAATGTTTTAAAATTGGAACGCTTACTGCAAGAGACAGCACCGTCCCAATTTAACTGTTAAGTGTTTTCCCTGACAGCTTGTTCTACTGGGGAAGGAAGACGAACGCTACGAGTAAAATGCCCACTACCTGACAGCAATCACTCCTAAGGAGGAGCACGAGTGCGAGGATGCGCCTCACAACGGGAAGATGGGAAGCGTAGGGCTCTGCTCCCAGAAAGCTAGCTCTGGAGCTTGCTGCTGCGGGGCAGGAGAGCACTAACTCACCACGGAGTGAAGCGGGAGACAGGGACTGGGCTGTTCTGACCAGGAAAGCTTGGGCTTCCTATGAAACAAGTACACAGCACGCTCATCTGTTCCAAGCTCCTCCCAAAGGTGGGGGACAGCAGGGAGCAAAGACCATGCGCCGCTATTTTAAATTTTTATTTTCTTAGCATGTGTCTGCAGTATGTGACATTTACATTCACTGGGGTAGTAGGTATGTGCACCTAACAACTTGTTGCCCATGAGGCTTTAGGTAAACAGCGATGCGACCCACAGACTGAGACAAGGAGCTGGCTCCAGGACTACAGGGGCAAGAGGAAAAGGGAAAGGAAGGGCAGGGGAGTGAGGGAAAAGGCTTGGAGGTCAGTGTGCTAAACTGTGGTAGTCCTCACAAGAAGAATGGGGACTGCTAGTTGCTCACTGTGAGGAGCCTGCCAGCCCTGGCATCCTGGAGGAGGCGCTGTGAGCCAGCCTGAGGGGCAGGAGGGAAGCAGCACTCAGACCCTATGGCTGCTTTCACAGCAGGGAAGATGCTGGAGATTTTAGTTCTGTTCTGTCGCCATTGCTATGTTCTGTTTCTTCTCCTTGGTGACAGGTGGTGCGGAACTTCTCTGGGATACAGGTGGCTGGGCCTCCCAGGACCCAGGAAAGAGAGCAGGACCCGAGGGAGGGGCAAAGAGGACTTGCGTGCTGGCCTTGCGTGGAAGGCTCGTGCCCTTTCATGAGGTCACTTAGACTTCAGGGATGGACATGCGAGAGGGAGGACAGGGTCCCCCTTTGTGTCCACTCTGTTCTAGCTCCGGATCCGTCATGTAGGTCCCAGCGGTGCTGAGAGGAATGACCCACATGAAGATGTGAGTCCCCTGAATCTCCCTGCCTAGTGCTTCAGGGGCTTGTAAGAGAGGGAAAAAAAAAATAATTGAAAGACAATAACAAAGCCCACACTATCAGTCCCATCAGATCAGCAGCAAATTTAAAGTCATTAATAACACTACTTGCAAGAATGCAAGGCAGAGGACTTACACATTATGGTTTGACTATAAATTATAGAAGAAGGATGATAAATATTCCCCCTGTGCTATCAATTTCATTACAGGTACACATCTTAGAGGAATTATATTTTATGTACAAGAACACAATAAAATACTCACTGCATTTGATTTAGAATAAAGATACACAGAATTGTCATCTAAAGGAAAAACATTCATATATTAGAACATTATAAAATAATAAAAATTAAGTATACTATATCAAACTGCACCAGCGAAATTCTCCAGGAAAAAGAAAGATGGACAAGCAAGTATACAAATATGGCATAACATGTGCGGATTAAAATTTGGAATAAAATTTTGTGATAGAAGCGACTTGTCTCATTTGAAAAACAGAATTAAAAATTATCTCATATTTAATTATGCATTTACGCTTGCCTCTTTAACAAATCTCTTTCATAGTATGCATGCTGTTAATTTTAAATAATTTGCCCTTGATTCAACTTTAGGATGTAAATCGAGCCATTGCTTTTGACGTCCGCCATCCTCGGTGGTTTAGGAATTCACCAGCACATCCCGGCAGCGAGACAGCAAAGCATCCAAGCCACAGTGTGCCAGCGGGCAGAGCAGAGCAGCAGTGTGAGCCTCACGGGGGGGTGGCGAGCTCCCCAGCCGGCCCCGCCAGAGCCGAAGGACAGTGACCAATGCCAGCAAGCTGAGCGAGATTCGCAGAGTCAAGTTTTCAGGGGGCCTAAGAAATCAGTATGTTGTTAACCATCAGGCTTGGATTCAGAAACAAGATCTGTCAGGAGATGACAGATCTCCTATGAAAGAGAAAAAACTGTGCTCCCCTGTCTGTGCTGCCGACTAAATAGGGGTCAGAGATAAAGACAGAGAGAGGAAGTGGCAAAGCACTGAAGCCATAATTAACAAATCCACTTGCAAACCTTAGGGATAAGCAGCAGCAGGCGTCCACACATACTGGCCTCACCTGTGTCCCATTAGTAAGTCTGTATTTCACTGCGAAGACTCTTCAGTACCAGCTACTCATCTACTTTCACCTAATTTCGAAACCTAAGTTTAAATTACTCTCTTTCATAAGGGTAACTTAGGGCAAGTGGAATACCGATGATACTATGAATGGACACAGGCCTTTTACTTTTATTGAGAAATAATTAAGACACCAATTCTAGCTCTTTTTTTTTTTTTTTTTTAATTCTAGCTCTTTTAATGCATGCAAGTCAGAGGTTTTTAGTACCTTCATAGAGCTACGGTGCCACTTTCTATGAAGCTATAGAACATCTCACTTTAAATGGAATCAGGCAATGTGATCTTTTGTCTATGGCTCATTTCTTTTGGAAGATACACAGACACACACACAATTTGCTCATCCATGCATCAGATAAGATTTTGGACTGCGTCTACAGATTTGGTCATCAAGTACAACACTGCTATGAACACATATGTACAAGTCTGTGTGTGAACATACATTTTTACTTCTCTTGGAAGTGCTAGTGTGTATGGCAATTTTATATTTAACCTTGGAGGACTTCCCAGACTGTCACCTGGTGGTGGCCAAATGACCTTCCTCCCAGCACTGTGGGCGAGTTCCACCATCTTCACGCCTGCTCCAAGACTAGTTACTATCTATTCTGCAGGCACAAAAGTCCTTCACTGCCAGCACTCAGGAGGCTGAGCTAAGATGCTTGGGAGTTTAAGGGCAGCCTGGGATACATAGTGGCACCCCGTCTCCCAATGCCAGGACAAGATGCTCTTGATTTACCTTAGCCTAATGACTAATCGTACTGAGAATCTTCTTTAAAATGTAAACTTGGAGAACAGGTTTACAGTTGCTTTGGTTTGATCAGATGATCCTTAGTGAGAAGGAACTAGCATTTCAAATTCTTACATATTTGGCCCTCATAAGGGCTGGGGAGATAGCTCAGTAGAATAAATGCTTACCTGGCAAGCACAAGGGCTTGAGTTCAATCCCCAGTTCTCAAAAAAACAAAAAACAAAACAAAACAAAACAAAACAAACAAAAACAAAACAAAAAAACCCAACCAAACAATCAAAAAACCAAACCAAACAAACCAAAAAAAGTATTTGGCCCTCACTAACGATATCAATGCAAAAAAAAAAAAAAAAAAAAAAAAAAAAAAAAAAAAAAAAAAAAAAAAAAAAAAAAAAAAAAAAAAAAAAAAAAAAAAAAAAAAAAAAAAAAAAAAAAAAAAAAAAAAAAAAAAAAAAAAAAAAAAAAAAAAAAAAAAAAAAAAAAAAAAAAAAAGCACTAATTCTGTGACTAAGAAAACTATCCAGGGCTGGGGAGATAACACAGTGGCCTCAACACCTGACTGGTCCTCAGTTTGATCACCTGCGTCCCTGACCTGAAACCAGGCATGGTGGCACACACTTGTAATCCCAGCATGAGTGGGAATGAGGCAGGAGGATCACTACAGGTCTGAACTGCAGAGCAAGACCCTGTCCCAACCCACCCCCCCAAAAAAGAAAAACAACAAAAAAACTATCCAAATATAAATTTTTAAAACATATTTAGTACAGAGTCTACAGGGTCTTGACACAGATTGGACTTGTAGTGATCCTCCTGTTTTTAGCCTCCTAAGTGTGGGATTACAGGTGTGTGCCACCATACCTTTATTTTATTTTATTTTATTTTATTTTATACTTTTTTGTGGCTGGCCCAGCCTTCCCTGGAGACTGGGCTGGTACAGCATGTACTCTGAGCTATCTCCTGGACCCATAACCAAATATAATTTCGAAAGTAAATTTTTACTGCTTAGGCAGACGCAGTGACTAGTGTTCAATCCCCAGCATGCTTTGCAGGCCCCTCCCTGGGGCAGGCTGAGACAGTGAGTGACACTGGGTCTGGTGGCCCATGCCTGTAATCCCAGGGCTTGTGAGGCTGAAAACACAAGGATCACTATGAATCTGATTTGTGTAATGAGACCCTGGAGACCCTGTACTAAGTAGATTAAAAGAGTGAATTTTTAAAGCCTACATACATGAAATTTTATATACCTATACAGCAATGTAATTTTTTTCATACCTATATACTTACAGCAAATACAGGCTTGATCTTGTTTTAGCAAAAATGTTCTAGCAAAGAGACATCAGAGTAATAAAAAAAAGATTGGGAAAATCAGCTCTGTATCTTGCAGCAGAGTAGAATGTGGTGACAGGTGAGTGATCCAGTCATTCAAATGATCTTTATTATTTTTTCTAGGAGAAGTACATGACCACTACATTATATTACTTGTTAAAGTTTCAAGTTATTTTGGGACTACCTTTGGTGACCTATTTGCTAGACCAAATAGAACATTAATTTACATTAAATTCAGAAACACTTCACTACTAGTTCAGTACTAAAAGTAGAACTCTGTGTACAACATAAGCATATACTGTTGTATATACAGTGAGGCTTCTGCACAGGGGCTGGTGAGATAGCTCAGCAGTCTGAAGTATCTGCTTAGGCAAGCTCAGGCAGCTGCAGTGGACAGCGGTTCAATCCCAGCACCATATGCCGTGCCTGCCCTGCCCTTAGGGCAGGCTAAGTGGGAAGAAAACAACAAAAAAACAGAAACAAAAAAACAGGACTTCTACACAATAATGTCTAACACAACAGTGATGGATAACTGAAAATTCTAGTCAAAATGTTCCTAATTTTTAAAATATACAATAATCAGAAAGCTCTAAGTACTCTTCATGGCATCAACGGAGTCCTTAAGTTAGAACACTCTAACTTCTTTTAGGGTTTGCTTTATCATTTGTCATAAGCAATAAAGGTCTGATTTATCATTTGCATCACCATACCACAATCTTTCCATTGGAACTATCCCTTAATGCGCTCTGTGAACCTCTGTGTGTGCGTCTTTCAGGTGTTCTGCTCCAACCACCGGCCCTTCACTGAGGTGCTGTCCTTCATACTTCAGGCATGTATCCATAGGTTCATGCAAGTCTCTGTCTAGAATCTTCTTCAGTTTTCTCTTCCTTTAGCACTGTCACTTACCACGACCTAAACACACTTCTACGTAAACTTGCTTCTGACCATTCCTGCCCCTGAGCAGCGACAGCATATAGCAGGTCAAGTAATTAAATTCACGGGAAGACAAAGGAAGCTCAATCTTAAAGAAACAGGGACTGTTAATTCCTCGGCTTCTTCCTTGGCTGACAAGTGAGGAAGGTTCTGCACAGAAGCCTTTATGAAGGAGTGAGGGAACTCAGAAAGAACAACTTCCAGGAGGCACAAAACAAGTTGTTGTCCACTCCAGGAGCCCTAAATGGTTATCATTTATTCATTCAGTCATCATTCAACATTTATTATGCCATGCCTCCTAAGTGCCAGACCTTGAACAAGGTGCTAAGGATAAAAGTAAGATGGTCCATGTACTTAATAAATGCCTCATCTTAATCAAGTACTTATTAAGGAACAGCTGCTCCACGTCCACATTAGCACTTTTAATCTTCACCAGACCCTACTGGGACATTCAGAAGTCAGATTCAGAAGTGGTTTTCCCAGACCCACAGAACTGGCCAGTCGGGAAAGCCGAAATCCGAAAGTCAGCCTGTCCAGCTCCAAAGCCACAAAGCCTCAAGGAGCACAGTCAGCAAGGAGTGTGTGAGAAATATTCACATAAATTATGCAGATACTGTTACATATTCATAGCATATAAATCAACATCTATAATTTCCATGGCATTCTATGTTAGACTAATGTGGGTGTTTTAATTCATAATATGATTTCTTATACAAAAACCAGTGGTCAGTTTAGCATGAGTTTCTGCAGCATAACCTATGTGAAGGTTACCTACTGTCTATTATCCAACTATGGATCTGATCTGGAGAAAAGCTGACAAAGTAAAGTGGAACTCACTAAGTCACATGGCAGGGAGGACAGCTGGACCTTGGAAATGAAGTGGGATCACATGTAAAACCATTCTGCCTCTTCTCTCCAATAATAAAGATCTGCCCCTGCCGATACCCTTAAACTATAAATTTAAGTGGCTAACATCTAAACTGCATCTGAGAAAATATCTTTGAACCCAGTTTGTGGCCACAAATATAAGTTGCCTGAAATACACAGAAGATGACCTACACATTAAGCAATAAGCAAAAATAATTAATGGAACTAACCTCAATCTTATCCTGACAAAAGTTTATACACTCACACTTTAATATTTTAATGTCATGTACCATGAGCCAACATCATACAGTATAAGAAATGTGCTAACAGGAATTAAAACAGCAATTGTGAATTCTTTTCAAGCAAAGAAAACCAAGCCTTAGGCACTGAGATAAGTCTACTACACTAAGAGATACTTTATCTTCATATAAATGAAGATAAACTTGATTATAGTATGTTTCTTATGCTCTAGTTATATTATCCTGGCTGTCCAGCAGACCTTTACTTCTCTTAGAATAATTTCATACTTTCGACCTTGGGGAACAATTATGTGTCTTTTTAATACCTTGACTGTGCCTAAAATCAAATATGAGACTCTAATTTTATGAAGTTTTATAAATGTTAAACTACAGCTGTTTGCCGAGGTTTTATCAGGCCAAAGTGTAAAATAACATGACCGGTGCAAAGGGTCTAAGTTTACAACTCTAACCCTATAAGCCAAGGACACATGTTGACTTCACAGGGTCTATAAATAAACACCTTTTCAAGTTGGAATGACAGCAATAAGGAACTGTACACTTAGTAAAATAATCAGAGTCTGTTGGTTTTTAAGAAACAAGATATACTGGCAATTTCTCAGAAGGAAAAGCATGCGTTTTCTGTAGACTACACTTGGCATTTATTTTTATACATATTTGAAAAAGAATTAAAATTGTCATTTATGATAAATAATTCAAATTTTCTATTACTCAAAATATTTAAAATGTATATTTTATGCAACAACAGGAAGCCAATGTTTCCGTATCAATTATATGAATACTTGATAACAATTTCATGTCTTATTCTCATACACATCTCACAGCACACATCTTCATATTTCAAAACCACTGAGTTTTCTTTGTCAGGAAGAAAATATCCTCAGCTTTATGTTACTGTATTTTTTCCCTGCATGTTGCTAAGAGAGACATAAAGACATACCATATGGTATAATCAATAGAATAAAACTTATTTTTTCAAGCTGTATACATAAAACCCACTAACATTGTGCATATCAACGTCACCTGTTCTTGAACTTAATATTCAGGTCGAGATTCGGTACACATTCTAAGCAAATAAGAAGCTATTTGCTAAATTTGATTCTGCAATTGAATACAACAGGCTCTTCTTGTTCTATTTGATGAAGACTACAGATTTCTTTCTATGCTTTTATCATTCTATAACGACAGTGTTTGATTTTCTGTTCTTCCTAAAATGCACTGTAAATAGAAAAAATGTGAATTAAGTTCATAAACATTTATTGACATATCACTGTGCTTCTCTTTAGCAACAACTGCAAATATGCTGGTAAGAAGGCATACTGTAAGACTGGTAACTATTAAGGAAAGACAAGAACTACAAGAAAGACTAACTAGTAAGACTGCAAAGGAAGACCAAGTGGTAGGAAAGACAACCAAACCATCAGGACAAAATCTGCACAATTCTACTCCTTGAAGGATATCTTTTAAAATGCCCTTTTGCTGACACAGGATAGTCCTTAGTCTTTAATGGCCCACCATTCCTCTGGTGTTTTGGGGTCTGTCTCGATTGCTTTTCTCATGTTGCTGGGACAAAATACTTGATATCCAAAATTAAGGATAGAAAAGTTTACTTAGCTCACTGTTGGTGGAGGTTTCGGTCCATACTGGGCTGGCTTCAAGGCAGACCAGTACATGGAAGTGTTCATGGCAGGTGGCAAACAAGACAGCAAAGAGCAAAGGGCAAGAGCTACAGCTGCAGCTGCCAGCCAGCCTCTCTCCCCTCCTTACATCGGTATGCAGATCATCTGCCCCAGGGGGAAGTGTAGGACTTGCACTGCCAATCCCAGCAGTGGATCATGAATTAATCACAAACTCCAGGAGCCCACACCATGACTGCACGGGGCTTTGTGGGGACAACTAGACTCGAGCCATAACAGGGTCATTAGAAGTTTTCAGTCCCTTAAGTATTTGAGGAGGACAGGAGCCTACAAATCAGCATCATTACTTCAGAGGTTTTGTTGTAGTACAGCACGAAGAACAAAGGTCCGGTGCTGCACCATTCCACAACAGGAAGAAACTATGCATCGTGCAGCTTGCACTAAAATGCTCAGTGATCTCATTCTTAGCATAACAAATTATCTGCCAGAAAGGACCTTCAAGGTCAATGCTGGCAACAATTAAAAAATAATGAAAAGCATTCATCCCTTAAGGCAGAGTTATAATGTTTTAGTTTGAAGCACTGTGCTGTATATTTTATTAGGTATAACGTATTTAATTATTCATTGCGACTCTTATATTCCATACAGAAACCTCAAGATGTTCACATTTCTATCTGAAATCTTTTTTTTTCCTTCTTTTCTTATTCAAGGGCAAATGCCTTAAGAAACAAAACTCTCCATCTACCATTTTTCTACCAATGCAAATATGTGCCTGCTTAGAATAAGATGCTAGGTTAAAGCCAGAGAAAGAAGATAGTGCATAGCCTACTGGTCCCTTAGGCCATTGTGAGGGCCCAGGACCCTCTGCAGCCTTCAAAGTGGAGGAGGCATGACCAAGATGTCTTCTCAACCCACTGCGCTGCTTCCTGTCATTGCCAAGATCATGTGAGTGACTCCGCCACCATGGCCTTCGGTTGCTCTCTGGTGCACTTGGCCCCTCGAGGCAGAGTCATCCACACAGGTTTCATTGTCTGCCCACTATCAATATGTAGGCGTACCAAAGTGTTTATCTAGAGGCTCATGCCGGGCTTGGGGAGCTCGGGCCAGCTCTGTTCTGCAGTGCATACCAATCCACCGAGGATGCTGCCGGTGTTCAGGACACTGAGACCCTAAGCCCTACCACTCCCGCTCCCAGCACTACAGCTACCTTATTATCAATGGCAATGGATAACAAGCTCTCCTTGTGCATAGGAATCTAGAGCTTTTCCTCCCCCTCTACAGCTCTGGACCTTATGGTCCAAGGCAATTAACAGGGCCACTCCATTGTGCAGCCACCACACGTCCAAGGCATAGGCAAATTTCACAGGGGGGCATTTCTCACAAAAGGGGGGGGGGAAGAAGCGTGCCTTAGATTTCCACTCAAACAACTAAGGGAAACAAGTAACCTGATGGGAAATTTTCATAAAAATGACCACAAATACTATGCTTATCAAACCTCCCCACGTGATACTATCTGAAGAGAGCTAGATTTGGACTCAAACTGAGAAAATTACAAGCAACAAACTCAGATAATCAAAAAGTCTTTTACTTGGAAGGATCACAGCAATTAGTTCAACTCCCTCATCTCAGAGCTGAAGGGAGGAAGCCTTATGCCAGGAAGAATGCGGTGATTTGTGGAGCATAACAAAGTCAGAGACTGGCAGGCCCAGGGCCTGACTTCTTGGTCTTCTGAGGGGCTAGAGAAGTTCTTCTGCATGACAAATGGCTATAATTTAAGAACTCCCTAGGGTCAATTTTGAGCGAAAGTACTATATACCTATTAACTTCTTTTGAACCCTGTTGCTCCTAGCAGTCAGGTCTTATCTTGCTCATAAACCACTGACTGAACATGTGGCAGACTAACACTGTGGTTCCTCCGTCTCTGCCCCTTTCTTTGTCATGATGACCTCTTGCACTCAGCTGCCGCATGGTGGGCCCTTCTGTCTACAGTGTCCTCCTTTCTGCTCAGGGACACCACTTCTGCTTTGCACCAAGCAGCAGCTCCCTGCTAAGACAGAACGTATCCCAACCCCTGCTATAGCTATGCTATGGTTTGCAAGTAACCTTAGCTCTGCCTAAAGAGAGAGAAACAGGAGCCCTCAGTTGCATCTTTCAGAAAGAGTCCTTAAGTCAACTTCCCTTTTCTTTCTCAGAGAAAGCTTAAAACAGGTTTGACTGCTCTGTGCCATTTGCTTTCCACAGAGCTCTTTTGCTTTTTCTAAGGATCTGGTAAAAAACAACAACAAAAAAAAAATCACTAGTGTATACTTCAAATTATGGCAGCATGTTTAGACCAGCCATGGACTCAGTGCTTATGCAAAGTGACACAGAAGGACACTGCTCAGAAAAGGGGTGGGAAATAACCTTCAGAAGTGACCATCATATGTCCCCACTCTGAAAATACACAGCCATCTCAATGTGTAAAGTGCTAAGAATGATGGTATCCTGGGAAAAGATTAAGAATACTGCATCACCAATAGTGGTCATCTCCAATAATTTAGAAGGGATGGTAACATCTCTCCTATGAATGACAGCTGGTACTCAATGTTTTCATGCCAAAATTTAGAGCAAGTTTTACAGACAGTATAAAACTTCTAGGTACCCCTTTACTGTCAAATATGTTGAGCTAAAAACACAGCATACTGTAATGTACTTCTCAGAAGTCATTTTCTATGTCAAGTCATTCCTGAGACTACCCAAGAATTTCAATATTGATGCGGGACACATTCCTTTTAATTGTCTCATTGGAAAACTCTAAAGTTAGAATGAGAAAAATGTTTCACAGAAGATGTTACAGCTGTTTACTTTTTCTCTGAACCTTAGCCAAACAAAAGCCAACTATGCTAGGAAAACAACGTATCAAGAGAATACATCAGCCTTTGATAGCCATCTTAAGTTCTAAATTGCACACATGATACTCTTCCAAAATCATACCTACGTCATTTTGTAGTACCATATCAAAGAACTCCATCAACGATCAACGCCCATTCCAGAAACACTGGATCGATGTTGATTGGGAACTAAACCATTCCTTTTCCTCAAATCGCATATCATATATTTACTGCATTGCCCACGTGCTGATAAAGGAGAGGTGAGAGAGAGTGGCCAGCAAAATGGCCAACAACTCCAAAGTCCGCTGTCCCAGGCCTTGCAGAAGTCCCGGGTGAGAGAGCAGCTTCCCTGCCTCCTCAGCAGATCTGCTGCCCTTGTGGGTGATGTGGGTGACATCCAGAGCCAGCATGTATGTGGCCCCTACAGGACACCCAACAGCATCCCTGCTTGCAAGAAGAAGCTCTGCCTGGCTGATATATCCTAACCGAGTTCTGGGACATGTTCACTGTTCAAGACATGCTTTGCCTTGATTGACATGATGGCCAATTTAAATGGCTGCCTGGCACTTTAGATTTCTGCTTCTGTCTACCCATCATCTATGCTCCTCCTCAGAGGAAGGGAAAGCCTCGGAGCCATAGCTGCAGATTTCTGAGGCAATCCACCTTGTAATTAGCAGTGGGGCTGAGCCAGGCCAGACCATGCAGAAAAGCAGAGCCCCAGTTAGAGCGCTCTCGCTGCAGAAGGTGCTTCTTCACAGCTCTGGGGCACAGAGGCAAAGGCAGTCAGCTGCACGCTTCACCAGGTGAGAGTTTCCAACATGAGACACTGCCATCTGACTCAGTAAGTGGTAAACTTAACCTACCTTTGCTGCTTTTCTGTTTATAAATAACACTGAAGTTTGTAGCTTCAGGAAGTCTCTAGCACTTTATCTTCATTCTGCATTCATCCCCTACTATCACTTTTGCCAAGTATTATGGAGCTTCTTCTTCATAATTTCAGGGAAAAGTCCTCATCTGGAGACCATCGCAGTTAATACTCAATAATAAAATGTGTTTAGAAGAGAATGTAAAATTAATGTTTTTCAGACATTGAGAAATAATACTTATAACTTCCATCATTTTATACGCTATTAAACTGAGATTATCAGGACTCACATGTATATTATTTTAGTTAAATTTACACAAGGCCTTTTCAGTTATTCTAACATGGCCTTAAGGGAAAAATTTCTGAATTATACAATTGAAAGCACATTAGATTATGTAAAAATGTTAACTGTAATTCTATGCCTTAATTTTTAAAATTATCTTTTACAGAGATAAATTTAAGAACACACAATACAGTAACTCATTGTTTTGGAGTATCTGGGAACATGCTAGAAGCATAGACTGTAGACTAGAGAGAGTCTCCCTAAAGGAGCAGAACCAGGAGGAAAAGAATACCGCCAGGAACCCCCTGAGTATGTATTGTTGCCTTAAAAAAATCTGCAGTAAGTGTGCAAAATGCTGACAATAAAATTGGAGGGAGAAAGTCTGCGTTTACTCATTTTATTCTTTTCAGCATGAGGAAATAACTTGCCCGGATGGGATCTGGGATCGGATAAAAAGCATCAGGCTGTTGAAAGACTGCAAGTGCCTTAGAAGAACAGAGGAAGAGATGAGGTCACTGGGGCCAGAGAGGAGCGGCAGGATCACCTGCACAGAGGACAAGGGAGGGCCGCCCAGGGACAGCACAGAGGCGGCACTATGTGACCGGAAAGCACAGGTCCTGTTCAGACAGCTCGGTTGTACCTGAGACTTGAGCACGTCTACGCCAGCTTGCCACAGACCCATCAGGCATAAAACGTCTGTTTCGCTGTACGATGAACTCTTAAATACAGAGGAAACCACTCGAAGCATGTTAGGAGCAACAATCCCGAACTAGGATTTTTGACAGCGCACCCCAAGATACCATAAAATACAAGCTTCCCAATAAAAGTAAAGACTTATGCCTGCTTGTAAAATGACTTTTAAGAGGCAAATCAGGAATTTATTTTATCTGGTACACCACAGTAATTTGCTCTAAAGCTTTATGAAACAGCTAAAATAACTTACAGCCAGAAACCAATTGTTGCTAAAATGCATTTGGTTAAAATGGAAAATATGTGGAAATAAAGCACTGTAATTGTCTCTCAGCCCACATTGTGTATTATGTTGCTAAATTACATACTATTATATTTTCTGCATTTTAATATGCTTTCCCATAGAGGAACTGATCACATAAGAAAATGATTCTCTGCTTTTATTTCTGAATACTTAAATAATATCTTGCCCATATTTATAAACCAAACAAGGTCTCGGCCTCTTATTAGATCCCAAAGCATCTAAAATCTATTTCACAGTACCACAAAGTGCAACAACGCATGAAATAAAGAACACAAATGGTTTTCTGTTCTACTCTTACTTGATTCACAACTTAGAGTTATACATTTAAAGTGGGCTATCATAATGTGCAAGGGGGAAAAAAATCAAGGTTTTCTTAATTTTAGAAAACCTTTTCATAGCATATTGTGTAATTCCTACAAATACTTCCTTTGGCCTTGATACCATTTTAACATTGTCCATCCATGCAATATAGCTGGTACAAGGACAGCAGAGACGCCTCACCAAATAGATGAGAAAATTCTGTGTCCTGGATCCAGATGTAGCAGGATGTTGACAAAACACATACTGTACTAATAAGTAATGTGTACAGTACTTACATGCGAGGTTGAATATCTCCTTCACTAGAGAATTAGTGAAAGAATTTTATATAATAAGCCACTCTGATCAATAGAGAAAAGAAAAAAAATCTTTGCCAAAGTAAGAATTCACATACGTCAAGGTGGTGAATAATTTCCTAAACATGAAGTTAGGAAGCACAAGCTGTGAACTGCACCCAAGGTTTCGAAAGCAGCACCCCACACACAGCATAGGTAACGTTTCCAAGGCCCGGAATGAAGCTGGTCAGGCAAGCACACTAAATGCACGGAGCTTCCAAGCTGTACCGAGGGAGATCAGATGGGAGAAGTAAGATACGGAAAGCCAATTTAGAAGTGTCAGTCCTTGAGGATATACTTTAAAGAAACTTATTTTGTGACTCCTTGAAGGTTATAGTATCAGTCTTGATTTCCTATGAATATCATAAGCCAAGAGACAGGAAAGATAACATGCTTACCTCTCGCTTGCTTTTTAAGGTTCAGACCTCACTGGATTCACCACAGGGAACCAGTGTGTTTCAGAAATATTTACCAGAAACAAGATTTAAAGTGTATTCTTCCCACTGACTTCCAGGGCAGCGAGGAGGACCGCTCAGGCCATTTGTGATGTTTGCTCAGTCAGCTTTCTACTACTATAGCGAATACCTGAGACTAGCAGCAGATAAAGAGAAAGGGCTATTTAGGCTTAGCTGTGGAGCTGCCATCACTAGCCTGTTATGATGGAAGCATCGGGCGGGGCAAAACCATGGGCCTCACGGTGGGGAAGTGAAGAGGGAGGGTGAGAGGAGACCAGGGCTGCACGGTCCTTCAAAGGGGAGGTCTCCAATGATCTAGAGCTCCCCCACCAGGTCCTACGTCTCAAAGGTTCTATTTCTTCCCCACAGTGCCCAGCTGGCGATCGATCATTCATTCACTCACTCACTCACTCATTCATTCATTCATTCATTCATTCATTCTGTATTTGGTTATTGTAGGGTCTCACTATGCAGCTCTAACTTATGGTGATCCTCTCGCTTTCAGCCTACCCAGTGCTGGGATTACTGGCAAGCTCATTATGCTCAGACTCTGGCCACGTTAGCCTTCCCAGGGGGTGGGGCTGGCATGGAATGTGGTGCTAGAGATAGAACTGCAGTCCAAACTTGAGGAGACCAGTCAAGGCAGACAAAGGAGGGCCACAAAATAGGACTCTTTAGAATAGCTCTGTAAGAAGAAGGTGGTAAATGCATTTTACTAAAAATACTGCAACAAATGATGATTTCTAAGATGCACATTCTGTGAAGGTGCAATGCTGTGTCACTTCCCAGTATCGCTGAAGTAATTTAGACGGCAGGGTCCTCTCCAGGTGAGCAGCACCATCTCCACAGTGTCCTTATTAGGCACACAGTGGGTGCTTGGGTTCACAAACCTGTCTTTCCTCTTCCTCCAGGAAAGAGTTTTACCAAGGGTCATTAGTAAAAGTTATTAGGTTAGTACACAGGGGAGAATTCCTCAGCTGTAATAAAAGCTGAAAGTGTTTTTCTTTCTTAAATATGGAGAAGAGTTTAAGAAGATAAAATCAGATTTTCCTGCAATTCACAAATTAAGTTCCCTGTCTTAGCATCATTGCGTTCTGTCCTCTGAGAGGTTCAGTTTAGAAATGGAAAATCACAAGCTGGGGATATAGCTCAATGGCATAAGCACTTGCCTGGCAAGCACAAGATCCTAAATTTGGCCCCCAGGACTGCAGAGGGGGGGAGAGGGAGGGGGGAGAGAGGGACAGGGAGAGGAGAAAGATAGATGAATGTATACACCACCACAGAACAGAAATAAGTTGATTCAAAGAGCGTTATTTCTCATACCAACCCATGGAAACCTGATCTCACATCAGCAATTCTCCATGACAGTCAGGCACTAGAAACACTGGTGGACCCCTGTGGGAACACTCACGAAGGGCTCACACCTCACTCATGATCGAGGACTCTGACGGCCTGGCTGATGAGCTACCACAGGACCCATGCTTCGCAGCCTGGGTGTACAATGTGAACCTGAGAAGAGGCATCACGCGGATGTGACCGACCATCAGACACAGCACCCAGGGTGGGCAGCCCCGCCAGCTCCCACTCGGGGGGGGGGGTGCATGGAATGCACAGCTGCTATGGCCACAGCTTTCACTCTGCTGAAGAGCGGACAGAAACCATGATTCGACGTAATGCAAAATCTCTTCATTTAAAAATGGTGGGCTTTTTGACAGGCTGGTGACCCCACGGCAGCCCTAACAGCTTGCTTTCCTTGGTTTAGAAAGGCCACAGTATTGAGAAAGCTTTGCATCTAGGCCAGAGTATGAAGGTATTCTGGGAAAAAAACAAAACAAAACAAAACAAAACATGACCATAGTATTTTGTACAAGTCTACTTCCCTAGCCCTTGAATTACAGAGGACTCTGGCTTACTCTGAGCAGAAGAACCTAGCTGTTATCCTGTGGGTGCTTCAGAGGCCAGTCTCAACAGAGCTTATGAGTCCTGCACCACATTACTAAACAATGACAGACCAGGTGGAGAGGGGGGCCTGCCACTCAGCACCAAGCCCTCAGGGGTGAGCGGGCCCATCTTCAGTCTTCAACCCAAGTAGGCCAGCAGGGGACACAGCTGCCCAAGGGCCCAGTAATGCTCAACCCAAACTGCAGAATTCTGTGCAAATAAATAGCTCTAGCTAGATCCATTAAAGATGAAGGAATGTACTAAAGAGAAAACACAAAAATATTCACAAAATGATAGCACAAAGTATTGCTGTCATAATAAAACCTGAAGCCACCTGGTGTCCATTTGGTGGTTCTGGGTTGTGGAAAGCAGCAGAGAAAATAACACATGGATAATTAAAAAAGGGAGAAACAGCTGTTTGTTGTGTGGGAAATAACTGGCATTTCTGCTGGACATAACGTGAAAGACAGAAAATGGACCTAATGGACTCACAGATCTGGTCAAGAAGATTCCTAAGCTCAATGTAGTATGGGTTCTCCTGTGTGAGAAACTCAAATTATAAATACTGAGCCAAAGAAATGGCATAATTGGTGTCAGGGAGCTAGTTCTTCCTGAGATGAGAAGGGAAGAGGGAAGCAAAGGGGGATAAGAAAGAAATTAGCACGGGTTGTAGACAAGTACTAGCTCCCATGAGGAGAGTGACTGCTATCTACTGCACACACATACTAATAAGCAAGAAACGAATTAGATAACCGAGCAGGCAGTAAGGAGTTTTGTTGGGGATCTTTTAATAGTAAGTAAGAAAAGAGAACTTGGAAGTCTAAAAATCAGATTTCTAGAAAGAAGATTGAAAACATGGTTTCTGTTTATGATAAAGGTCTAATGCGGGCATGATCTGAAGTAGGGACTGTTGAGGCAGTAAGCAGAAAGTAAAGATGAAAAGCAGAACTGAGGGTTCAGTGGGCTGGAGTAATCCTGCCTCTCATCCACCAAGCTTTCAAACTGTGTATGTGGGGAGACTCTGAAAACAAACAGGTAGAAGAAGTCAAAAAACTTGATTCTTTGGGGACTGAGCTTTATTCAAATTCTGAAAGATGGATATTCATTCTCTTCCACTATTAGTAGTGCTAGGGTGGGAACAGCAGGGAGAGAAGCCTCTTTCTTTGTCAAACTTGGCATTCAAAAGTCCCAACCAAGGAGACAGTACAGGAACCAGGAGCTGCAGGGCCACAAACCTGTCAGAAGATGATCTCAACCTTCATAGGTCTCTTTCTCCAAAGAAAAGCACCGAGGTAAATGGCAGAAGAATGAAGTGAAAACAGGTTCTTGTGACTTAAAAGTTTATGTGCAAAAACTGTGACCAGGCCTGGGGAACCTGGGTCTCTGGGCCTGTCTGCTGCCACTGAACATGACACTGAGCCAGGCTCAGTTAAACATTCCAAACTCATGACAGAGGAAGAGGGCATTCAGGTTGAGCAACTGGAGCCAAGTAAGATTAAATCCTCAAACAGGAAGCAGCAGAAGCAGCAGTCTGAGGTCATTCACTATGACGGCAAAGTCCATAAATCTATCAGTTGATCCTAAGGGCATCATAGTTCTGGCATAACAGGTGCACTCTTCCAGTAAACTGATTCACCGCTTATCAGGGCAGGTGTGCCAGGATCTCAGAACCTAACCTGGGCCTTCAGCGTGCCCACACACAGACAGGGGTGGCAGTGACCCCAAGGCCGGGCATCCTTCTACACTCAACACACAAAAGGAAGCTCTCAGGCAGCTTAAAATAAACTACAGTTTGCTCATTCACCAAGGGGGCGGGGCGGGGGTTGGTCAGTACAATCTATTGAAGGAGACAAGAATACGGGTCATTTATTTTAAAATGAGTTCTAGTCCAAATGTTTCTAAAACAAAAATCTTGAACTGTAAGCAACTTTTTAGCTCTTTGAAACAACCCCAATGCCGAAGTTTCACTGAACATACCATAAACCATATTTCACTATATATCACATAAAGCAGCACATGAAAGAAATTATATAAACAGAGACTAAAAAGTCATATGTTAGTACTTATGAGTAATAAAACTTGAAATATCTATGTTCCCCTTTGGGCAAAGCTTCTTCATTTTATCCATTACAAGTTCAGGGCAATTTGAAGATGTATATCCAACCATTCTGTATACATCCAAGTTACCATCGACATTATACAGAGAGTGGCTCCCACTAATGAAAAGCTTGGAAAGGGAGTTGAAGCTGAATTTTTTTTTTTTTTTTTTTTTTTTTTTTTTTTTTTTTTT
>PVJA010009264.1:29049-61400 GCA_004027025.1 Myocastor coypus | reverse complement strand
AGAGAATGCTATTTTCCAACTTTGTTTTCCTTAGCAGTGGAACTTAACTGGTGCATATATGGCATTTATCATATGATAAATGTGAAGTGTCTCCATATCATTCCATGCAAAAATCTCCAAAAAGTATTGCCTGCAACTTATTTCCTGGAAAGCAAAAGAAGTGAGGTCAAAGGCCAAGTAGGTGTCATTAAACTTAATTTTACCAGATTAAAAAGAGCTTTATAAAAAAAAGAATGCAATGACCACAGGGGATAACTTAATCACTCATCTGAAAACATCTATTCTAACCAATCACAAGCTTCACTTAGGAATTAATCTGATTTGGTAATCAAAATAATCAAATCCTTAAGTGAGCATTTTAAATTGGATATACTCTAGCATGTAAAGACAGAGAGGTTAAAAGTAAGGTGCTGAGTTTGATCTCTGGTACCACCAGAAAAAAAAGGACGTAGAAGTCACAAACAAATCATACACACACACACACACACACACACACACACACACACACACACACGCACTCAACACAACAGAAGAAGATGACTGGATTGGAACAGTTGTACCTAAAAAAAAAAAAAAAATCACAGTAAATAAGTGGCAATGTCAACAGCTGGGGAGTGCCTGCACTAGACAAGGTGCTCAGGCCTTACATACACATGGTTTCCTGGGTCTCCACAACTTTGTGGAGCAGACATGATCCCCATCTTACAGTTAGGAACATGACGGAGGTTTAAGGCAGTTCTTATGGAGCGTCGCTGTCAAGACCCGTGGAAGGTTTGTGATTTCACCCTTTTCGCAAGCTCATAAATCAGCCTGCTACCGCTTACAGACCATGTGGGTCAGAGACACAGTATTTTATTTTATTTTCAAGGTCCTGCAACCAGTACAGCTGCAGGTTCACACAGTTTCCCAATTAGGGTGACTGACCATTCTAGTTTGCCCTGTTTCATTTTTAACACTCCAAGTCCTGGGCAAACCCAGTACACTGAGTCACTCTAAGTCCCCTTGCAGCACCCCCCCACACACACACACACAGGGCAGCAACAGAGAGCTGCAAGGGGTCTGGGTCACAGCTGAGAAATTCCAGCTCAGGCAAACCCCATCATATAAGGAGATTAAACATAAGCTCACCCCCATTTTTGCTCCCAAAGAAGATATTGTATTATCTGGGATTGTAATTAAACCTGTGTACTGCCCTGAAAGAAGACACCATACAGTTTAAGACAGTCCACTGTACAACATCCTTGGAAAGATTACCTGATACAAAAGCTGTCAGAAAAGGGCAAAAATATGAGAAACTCAGCAGCACTTAGAGCTGACTAATGAGTAGTAAAGACAACATTAGACCATAATCCAAAATAAAGTCAAATACGTTGCTCAGGCTAATTGATTTCGAAGGGATCTTCCTGCCCTGAGGGTCTGTCCTTCTGCTGCATTATCATTACTTGCTATTTTTTTTCCACTTCCTGTGATGAATGTCTTACACAAAATGTTACCATTCTACCTCAATTTTTAATGCAGGCAGAATTCTAGCAATAAAGCTGGGGGTGCATATTTTTAAAACATGTTCCATTATAAAAAAGGAAAGCCACTAAGATTATAGCACAGGAGTTCATGTTTCACAAATTTTCATTGCACATGTTGACCAGAGCATCAAAGAGATATATTTTTTAGGAAGACAGAGTCAAAAGTTTACTTTTTTCTGTAATATTCTGATCAAATTTCCTTTTCCTTTCTTGTCTAAATGGAGGTGCCAGCAGGGATGGATACTACTGCATGTTTTTAGAAGGTTATTTTGATTTCCTTTTTGGGTAAAACTGGTTCTTTATCTACTGCTTGATAAAGATCAAAAGAGGCTGAAATGAACAAGTAAGTAAGCAAACAGAGAGCAAAAGGCTTGTGATAGAGTTTTTGTATTGCCTAAATGACAATTAACCTTAAGGGCCTTTTGACCAATGAGTACACAACAATTATAAGCACAGAAAGAGGAAAAAAAATGATGGAAACAGCCCATCACCTAGAGAAACAGTTAACAATTAAATTGCCCTTTTGACCTCATTGCAGTAGATATACAGACCACCTCACTTACCTGTCCCCATCAGGAGTTAGCAGGTTTTTCAGGGACTGTAAGATTAAAAATCAAGATCCAGAGGTATATTCAGTTGTTCATTTAAAAGGTTTTTGGAAATTATACCCTCTTCCACCAGATGCCTTGGGTGGGGCGATCAGACTGTCCCTCTCAGCGTGTGAAGCAGAAGTAGCTCCATAGGGAATGGGTGTCCTTGCACAAACCAAAGCATATTTATCCCACCTGAACATATTTTATTTTAGCCCAACTGCCCAAATGGACTCTGGTTTTGGGCAGGTCAAAATTGTAACTCTTGCTTCCCAGTCTGCCTCAGACACCAAGCTCCTTGATATCAGAGGTAAGGAAATCCCCCTCCAAAGCTTTGCTTTATATACTCCACTAAAAAAAAGTAGAAATCTGAACTGCATATGGAGCGGTGATGAAATCCTTCAAAACATGGACTCTGTGGAATAGAAAACAAAGAAAAGAGCTACTTAGAATGGAGCTTTTTTCAGGACCTGGCATAACTAGAAAAAAACAGTCTATTTAGATTGTGTGAGAAAATTTAATAAAAGCTGATTTTCAGGAAGCTTTTTTTCAAAAGAGGAAGAAGAAATGTTCTTTTGAGGCCTAAAGACTCTGTCTTCTACCACCCTACACTGAACACACGGATCCCTCTGGCCAGGGAGTGCAGGCACACAGGCCTTATGACATTGCGCCTTTTGAATTGAATGGGTTTCAGCAAAGGATATTGCTGCTTTTCCAAAGCATTTCCTGCTGGCTTGAAAACACAGTGCTGGCATTTAAAAAGTGCCCAGCGTTCTGTGTATATTTGCTCCTGAAATGAGCTGCCCTTCCCCCCTGACCCCACTCACCCCTCCATTTTATACTCTGAATTTTTCTTTAGTGTTCTTCTCTCTCTCCTCTGCCCTGTTCTCACGCCTTTGCCCACCTACTCCCATGGCTGTTTTCTGAGCTTGCTCATAGTTCACAAGCCTTGAATTCCTTTGCTTAGCATTACTATTTTCATAGACACATACTGACAACAAAGGAGAATCCTTACAGTAACTGTTTTTGTTTGTTTTATTTTGTTTTGTTGTCTTTTTTGAGACAGGGTCTTGCTGTGCAGTTTAGACTGGCCTTGAGCTCACTTTGTAGCCCAGGCTGGTCTCCAACTCACACTGATTCTCCTGCCTCAGCCTCCCAAGTGCTGGGATTACAATCATGAGCCACCACACCAGGCCTTATGGTAACTGTTGATCATGCTGTTTTTCTCTCCGTCTTCTCAGCGCATCGGTAGGACTCTCCAGTGACCTGAATGACTGGCCCCCTTTCTCTGAAGCAGAATTTGAAAAGTCAGACTAGCACACTCTCCTGCTGATGGCTGCCCAAGCTGCACAGTTAAGACTAAAACACTTCCCACCAACGCCCATCCTGGTTGGCTCGGCATTGTCAATAACGTATATTTACTTTCTCTACCAACCGCATGCCAGCATGATCTGAATCACAAACAGATCCTGTTCTCTGAGATCCCAATCCTGGGAAGGTAGAAATAGGCAATAAAATTAAAATGCTGAGCTGCAAGTTCTTGCATGCTGCAACCTCTGAGGGCGTGAAGACTCAGCCCAGAGCCAAAGTTTATGATGTGCTGATTAGTCTGCATTTTACAATATCCTATGGAGCTCAACACCCCAAAGCAAAATGAGTTAAATGAAAAGACTGCTTTTCTCCTTTTGTGGGACTAGTATTATTGACCCCAAGGCCTTGTGCATGCTACACAAGTGATCTACTACCTCACTATGTCCCATTAAGGTTAATCTTAAATTTCTCTGCGAGGTTGGGATCATATGGGAAAGAAGGGGTTGTTTCATCGTTATCTACTTTGGAAAGACTTTTCTTGTGGAGACTAGACACATAGGTACGATAATCCACTAAGTCCTTCAATAATACAAAAATTTAGCGTTGCCAAGATACCTCAACAGGCTAAGTACCTGCTTAGGCAAGCACAGGGACTGGGGTTCAATGCTCAAACCCACAGGTGGAGCTGGCCCTGCCCAGGCACACTGAGCAGGCCACTGAGATCCCAAGTGGTGGTGCACTATAATCCCAGCTGAAAATAGGAGGATCACCGTGTGTCCAAGCTGTATAGTGAGATCCTGTGCCAAATACATTAAAACAAAATTTAGAGCCACATGTGGTGGCACATGCCTGTAATCCCAGCACTTGGGAGACTGAGGCAGGAGGAGCATCACAAGTTTGAGACCAGCCTGTGCTAGGTAATAAGTTCAAGGCCAGCCTAATATAGCAAGTCTTTACCTCAAAAGCCATAAAAAAGAAGCAAATAGACAAAGGAAGAAAAAAGTGTATACCATTTTTAATGTGTGCCAATGCTATTCAAGATCAGATTATTTTTGGACAGTGGATATTCTCTCACAACTCCCCTACAGGAATACTTAAAATCAAATTCAACAAGATTTATCAGTGTCTTCAGATTTGACTTATTTTCCAATTTATATGGCACATCAGCCGTTTGTGCAGCAGAACCACATTTACCCATGATGCAACATCCAAGAGAGAATGGAGCACAAGCACCTCTCTTCCATGCCTCTCTGCTCCCCAACCCCCTCAAGGATGTCTCACTTGAAGATAAATTACTGCAGGGAAAGGGAGGCCACTTGTGGAATCTTTCAAGAAAAAGACTACCCTTGCAATCTCAATTTCATCAATTTATCCCTCTAGGCATTATTTAGCATTGGGAGGTGATATATAATTAATAGAATAGATGGAATCTTTAAAAAAATTCATGAAGCATAATTGCTCACAGTTGCACTTCTATACCTTTATTTCAATAATAGATGATTATCTCTTATCCAAGATGTCCATAATATATATATATATATATTTTTTTTTTTACTTAAATGATAAGTTCTATAAGCAGTTGCAGATACTGTACAAGGATTCTGTGAAAGAAGTTTTACATTTATAAAATCACTCTGGTTACTGGTCTTCAAAGAAATGCAGATTTTACACTAACATAAAACCCACACATCTGACTACTTATAAACAAGTACTTCTAGAGGATCTAGGGATTGATTCAAGTCTCGATCCTAGGAGATTTTGCTCATTAACCGCACAAATCATTGTGAGTGGGAAAAGCGGATTGTTTGCAGGGCTGTCTCACAGGCTCATGGAATGTGGGAACCTGGGGCCCACCAGGAGCTGAGGTGCACAGAATAAGAGAAAAACAAATGATCACACATAAACAAAACAGATCAAGCAAGCATTATTAGAAGCCTGAAGTCCAAAGTGGTCACAGCTGAAACCTTAGCCAATGAGGACACCTGGAAAGGCAGTGTCCCAGCCACCCAAGCTTCCCCAGGCGTTTTAGAGGCAGCCAGCAGAAACATTAAAACTGAAGCATAATGAGCAAGGTGAAAAAAAAAATCTTGTTTCAAATCAAATGAAAAGGAAAAGAAGGAAAATTCCTAACGTCCAAACACATTGTGACCCAGTGAGCCAGAAAATTAGTTCCACAAATAACTGACAGCAAAATTCTAACTTTGGGGACAAAAGAGAACTTGAACCAAAAGGGCAGGCTTCTGTCCCTGAGTCTCCCCGCAACCCTTCGCTAAATTCAAAAGTCAGCTCCTCGCACTGTGTGTGATCTCCTCTCCAAAATGGAGTTGCTGCTCTCTGCTTCAGCGTTTCATCTTCTATAGAGAGCCAACTTTTGTTTTCGGTATCTCACAGGATTCTTTAAAAACAGAATGTCAGCTACAGTGACAGATCAACCTCAACATTACACAAAGACAACCACAGTTTATGTGGCTGTCAATGTGATTCAACAGGAAGTACGCAGTAACACCCCCGAAGGGTGCTTGCCAGAGAAAATAAATCAAACCTGAATCTGATCAAACCTCCACATCTAAACACCAGCTTTCAGGAAATACAGCAGGAATGTACGTTCACGCAACATGCCAAGTGCGTCAAACCAGAGTGTGGCAAATTCTACAGGACTGCCCAGAGTCTTCAATGAATAATTCTGAAAGAGAAAAATTCTGAGAGATAACCGTAAAGAGGTTCTTTTATTGTGCATAAAGTACATAATGAGTACATTTACAATGGGGAGATGATACATGATGTAATACATTTTAATTCTTTAATATTCCATCCCCACTTTTCCATCTCCTTACTAGGGGCTACTAAGCTCTCATTAATAAGAGCTTAGTGGTAAAAACTCATGCTTTACATGCCCAAAGCCCTGGATTTGATCCCTGGCACCCAAACATGAACAGAAAAGAACACAAATCAACCAGCCCCAGACATGACAGCAGAGACCTGTAATCCCAGCCTTTAGGAGACTGAAAGGGGAGGACTGAAAGTTTGAATTCAGCCTAGGCACCTTAGTGACTGACCAGCAACCTACCTCAAAAAATAAAAAAGGAAGGGCCAGCCAGATAGCTCAGTAGACTAAAGCACCTGTTTAGGCAGAGCCCAGTGGCTGGGGTTCAATCCCTGCCATGCTGTGCTGGCTCTGATCCCAGGGTGCTCTGAGACAGCAATTAAGACTGGGCATGGTAGTATACACCTATAATCCCAGTGCTTAGGTGGCTGAAAACAGGAGAATCACTGAACTGATCTATGTAGTGAGACCCTATAGACCCTGTACTAAATGCATTAAAAAATAATAAAAGTGAAAATAAAAAAGGGGTGGGTATGTAGTTCAGTGTGGAAGCCCTGACTTCAAATCCATGTAATCACCTCAAATAGGTTTTATTTTATGAACATGCAACAGCATATAAATAAAATAACAAAAAGAAGGCTTTCAGACATAAATAATTTGTACCTATTGTCTCATTGACACAAAAAATTATGAAAAGTGTGGTTTGCTATGCTGACTATAGTATATAAAGATCTTTTAAGAACTAATAATGCAACTTAGCAACAACAGACAAATCAACAATGTTTTCTAATTATATATTAAACCATGTCAAAGGGCATGGAAATGAGTCCTAAACATTAAAAAATGTGCAACCTCACTCACACTGAGAAATGCAGGTGAAAGTAAAGGTATCAGTTATCTATCATCTTGTGTTTTACTTTTTAGCTTGACAAAGAGTTAAGGGTGGCACACAGGCCATGCAGTGGGGGGAAGGTCCTCACTTAGTTCTGTCGGGAACTACTTTCCAAAGCCCATGGAGAAGGGTTTGGCACTGTCCATGTTACCAATGCACAAACCCCCTAATCTAGCCGCCTACTTCCAGGGATTTATGTTATAGATAACCTGGCATACACACTCAAACATTGTGTTTATATAAGATTATCCACTGCAATATGATTTAGAAAAAAAAACTTAAATCTTCATCAGAAAGGCACAGGTACAGTAAACTCTCATCTATCCATTCAGTGGGTCGCTATCAAGTCACCTAAATAAGAACAAAACAGCTATGGTATATGTCACCAGGAAATGATGAAGACATTCTGTATCAAATATGTTATAAAAAAGAAAAGGACAGCAATTATAAAAAATGCCTCCTAACTGTGTAAAAACCTTAGGAAAATTATTATTTTTGTTGCTCTCAGAAAAGAAATGGAGCGGGGGGGGGGGGGGGGCCGGCAGGATGGCTCGGTCTAAAGCGCCTGCTTAGGAAAGCTTAGGCGGCTGAAACGGAAAATAAAATAAAATAAAATAAAATAAAAACTTCTTTAAAAAAATAAAAATAAAAGAAACAGAGTGGTAGAGTGGGGTAAAAGGCGTGATCAGGAGAGGGATATGCAGGTTTTTACTACATACACTTTTTGGGTCTTTGAATTTTGCATTTTATATGAACGTATTACTTAGTCAACAAATGAAAATGTAAAAGTCTTGAGAGATTTTTTGTTTGTTTATTTATATTTTAGGGAAGGATCTACAGGGTATTCAGGATCTCACTACTGGATCAGACAAACTCCAAGTGATCCTTCTGTTTACAGCCTCCCAAGAGCTGGGATTATAGGCATGCTCCACCATGCTGAGTTTTAATTGCTGTCTCCGATGGCCCCAGGGGTGGGGCTGGCAGGAAGGCCTGGGGATGGAACATCCAGCCCCTGGGCCTGCTTGCATGTGCTTTAATCCACTGAGCTATTTGGCTGGCCCAGAGATATTGAATTAGATGACTAATTCACAGCAGACCTACCACAGAACATGGCCAACAAAAAGATACAGAGTAAGTAGTTTAGTAAACAACTAAATAGGAATTTTCCCAAGAGTAGGATGGAACTTCAGAGGAAAAGAGTCATCATTTCATGGCTACAGTGATCCCAGTTCATGACCAGGGACCAGAGCCACTTACCCCCCAGCCCACCAGCACACCAAGAAAAGGCCTCCACAGGTAAGCATGTCCTTGTCTCTTAAACCCAAGAACTCAGAGAATATTTTTACATAAAGTCATCCCATAACTCCCCATATTCCTCCTAGTGCACATATAGTTGAGAAACAACAGACAAAATAATGATCAAAGTATAAAAAGAAAGTATAACTCTTAAGTAAACTGATGCAGACTAAAGTGAAAAGGCCTCCAAAGACTGCTTTTGATGCCAATTTCCAGATACAGTTTTTCCTTTAACAAGCAAGAAAGGGAAAGACTTCAAAAAGAAGATTTGGGGAGCCATCAGTGCAGATAGTGGCCTGCCGGACGTCAAACACTGGCCCAAAAAATGGCAGCCTTTCAAAATTCTTCTCCCTCTTCTCCCCTCCAATGGGAGCTTCTTTCAGAATCCTTGGTACCTGAGCCTTTCAAGCATACTGGAAAGACACCTATCTCTGTGACACGTAACTAATTACTAGCATCTGCTACTTGGGAAGAACACTGTTCTGCTGTTTTGTCAATGGTATGTCATTTAATTCCCTTTATAACTTCAGCTGTTTAGACAATAGCAAAGATTTGACCAACTGTGCGTTAACACCAGCTTCCAATCATTTCTCTGCCATCTTGTTTCATTTGACTAATTTACTCTCTTTTGCTCCTTTTATAACCTTTTTCCACCTGGAAAGTGGAGTAACTTGCTTTATAGAAAGCAGAAAAGGTAAGGTATCATAGAAAATAGTGTTTTCACTGCTCTCCACCCAGAACTTCTTTAAACAAGTGAGCAATTATTATCTTCTAATTACAATTATTTGCCTCTTGGCTTTCTAACACCTACTGTTAAACTTCAAAAACCAAAGATTTTTTTAAAAAGACCTTCCTTGCTTACCTTGCTATCAAGATTGGCTAACTTCAGAGCTATGTTTATATACCAGCTCTGCACAGAGAATTGAGGCATGCTTTGTTTCTGGGGAAATCCCCTCTATGCAAAGGGGCCTTTTTATGTGATAACTGAGAAGAAAGATGCTTGCGTGCCTCCCCAAAGTATTAATGGTTTCTTTGTTTCAGATTCTGCCACTGGAGAAAAGACAACAACAACAAAAAAATTCTGCCCAAGAATACTAGAAATTTAAGATGTCTCTGGAAGAAATAAAAATCCTAATGTTTTAACAAAGAAAAGACATACTATATTTTAAAAAGACACTTTACAAATCAAGGATAGCACTTGGAGGGCAATTTTTCTCTAACAGTACACTAACCCATGATAGTCACCATCTTCCTGGTTGGCTTGCTGGCTTGCTTGCTTGCTTTTTTTTTTTTTTTCTTTTTTTGAAAGAAGGAAAAGTTTATTTACATAGCTACTGGAGGTTCAGTCCATACACAGCTGGCTCCAAGGCAGAGTGACACATGGCAGAGAGCAACCTCTCATGGCAGCAACAAAGAGCAAGAGAACAAAAGAGTAACAGCAACAATGGCTACAGAGAGGAAGTCTGTCTCTCTTAAATTGTATCCCAGCTCTCTGTCTGAACCTGGGGGAAGTACCCTACATCCAGATCCCAGCAGTACTAAGACCCATAATCCCAACCTTAGGTCACCCATAATACCACTGGACCATTAGTTAATCACAAACTCTAGAAGTCCCTGCCCCATGACTGCATGAGGCTTTGGGAGAACACCTATACGCAAACCATAACATTTCACCTCTGGATCTCCAAAGTGTCATGCACATCACTTTGTCCAAAAGGCATTTTAGTCCATCCCTAAGAGTTGTCAAAGTCCCAATGGTTTCCTCATTGCTGGAAAGTCCAAGTCCAAGTCTCCTTCAAGGCAAACTCTTGGCGCGAGCCCCTGTACAAATGAAAAGTTAAACACTTCCATCATTCAAAGTCATAAGATAAATATTATCACTCTAAAAGGCACAAATAGCAGAATACCAAGCATTGAGACCAATACAAGTCCAAATCCAGCAGGGCAAACATTAAATTCTATAGTTCCAAGTGGAACATCCAAAGCAGTTTTTGCACTGAGTTGTGAGATCCATGTGGCCCCGCCCCTATGGCATTTCTGGTGGGAGCAGCTCCCATGGCTTCTCTCTTAGGCCTTGCCTATGATTTCTCACATGCATTTTTCACACTTATAGAATCTGCCATAGATACAGCATGTAAATATGTAAAATGAGATGAACTCTGAAAAATATGAATTCATGATGAAGATAACAATGCTTCCTCATACTCAAATTAGAAGGAGAAAGCGGGGCCCGGTGGGATGGTTCAGCGGTCTAAAGTGCCTGGTTGGGAAAGTTTGGGCAGCTTCAGGGACCGTGGTTCGATCCCCAGCACCACATGCTGCACCAGCCCTGCCCTCAGGGTGGGCTGAGCTGGCCATAAAAATGAGTGAATAAACAAAGAAAGGTTCTGAAACAAGAAAAAAAATAAATAAATAAAATAAAAAATTATTTAAAAAAAGAAATAAGATTCTTTTAAAAAAAGGAGAAAGCATTATGGTGTTAATGAAATATGACTAATGTTATAAATGGCATATTATCTTTTCACTTAAAAGATGAAAAGTTTCTCTCACACTTCACCATCGTGAGAATCCACTTTACTAGACTTTTGGCATTATAAAGCACAATTCCAAATACTTTGGTCCTAGAAGAAACTAGTCTCCCACTGTAGTTTACTGGAGTAATGCCTCTTAAAGGGAGCTTCATGAGTGCATTCAAAGGGTAATAGCATGTTGCTTTCCTTCAGGGGAGACTTTCATCCTGGTGGAACTGCTACAGCCTCCCCAAAGTAAATAATCAAGGCTCCACTTAACTTGCAAAGTGTGAAGGCGGCCAGGGCTTTTGATGGCTAATGTAAAGGCAGTAGACAGGACAAGAGCCACCACCCTGGGGTTTTCTCACTGTTTTAAATATATACCAAAGTAGTTGAGTGGATCCCTGGTCCTCTTGATCTTGTGGAAGCAGAGATGGTCACAAATCGGTGACAAGTGCTAGAATAGCAAGAACTAGAAGACAGACACATTTGTCTCCTTTTCCCTTTTACCCCTTTCACTCATATTTTTTATAGATAAGCAGGTGGTTTGTTTCTTTTTTTCAGTTTTGTTACAAATATTTACATATTCTCCACTGGAGATAAAAGAAAAATTCAGCACTCAGGAGGCTGAGGCAGGAGGATTAGTGCGAAGTTCGAGACCAGCCTGGGCTACAAAAGTGAGCTCAAGGCCAGCCTCAACTGCATAGCGAGACCCTGTCTCAAAAAGACAAAAAAAAAAAAAAGGATAAAAGAAAAATTAAGTAGCCATATTCCTATTACAGATTGAATTACCCATACTGGGGCCAGGGAGATAGCTCTGTGGCACAAGTGCTGAATTACCCATACTTACAATGTTTGGGGCTAGAAGTGTTTATCTCATATTTTTTATGATCTTATAACATTTACTTTTTTATCATTTTATTTTTTTCTTGTTTCAGAACTTTTGTTTGTTTATTTATTTATTTTTATGGCTGGCTCAGCCTGCCCTAAGGGCAGGGTTGGCACAGCATGTGGTGCCAGGTCCCTGCAGCTGCCCAAACTTTCCCAAGCAGGCGCTTTAGACCACTGAGCCATCCTGCTGGGCCCCAACATTTACTTTTTTGAGATACTTTGCGACCCAACCTGGCCCGCCTCGAATTCAAGGTAAACCTTCTGCATTAGCCTCCTGAGTGTTGGGACTGCAGGTATGTGCCATTACACCTATAATACTTGCATCTATATAATGAGATATCTTGGGGATGGGACCTGCATCTAAATACAAAATTCATCTGTTTCATATACACCACATAAGCATAGCCTAAATGTGCCTTTATAAAATATTTTTAATAATTTTGTGCATGAAATGAACTTTGAGCAAACAGATGTAAGATGTAGAATTTCTCACTTGTGCAAAGCATTTCAGATTTTTGGAATAGGGATACTCAACCCATAGTCCATAATGGGCATGTCAGATGTTCAGAGTCGGGGAGATGGGGTGACCTATGGGCTCTTATTACTCATATTCTTTATATTCCCTTGGTTATTTCTTTTACCATCACTCCTAGACACCCACTCCCACTGCCTCACATTCATTTTCTAACTTGGGTTCCAGGCGGTATTATAGAGGGCTGTGAGAAGAAAGGATCCCATGATAAAGACAGCTTGGGAAAAATTGTACACTACATTCCCTGAGAAGTACAAAACCAAGTCCAGGGCCTGAACCTTGTTGTGATTTAGGTGGAAAGGAAACCTGTTTAACATAACTTCATGGTTGGATGAGCAAGCATTTACTCAGAAGAGGCCTTCTCTTTGGGGCACACGCTCTATTCTCGTACAGGGGCTTCTCCCTGGCCTCTGTCAGGCTGTCCAGTGAAGACGCCTCAAGATTATTGTGTAGAGGAAAATCACTGTACTCTGGCAAGAATCCCACATCTAAGTTTTGTGTCATAGATCAGTACAGACCAATCCTACAGACACGAGCTACAGGTAGCTTAACTTAGGATTTTTGATGGTGTAAAACATATACCCATGTGATCATTCTGTTTTTTACTTTCAGTACAACATTCAATAAATTTCATGAGACATTCAACACCTTATCATAAAATAAGCTCTATTTAGATAATTTCCCCCAATTGTAGGCTAATATACATGTTCTACACCTGTTCAGTATAGGCTGGCCTAAATGGTCATGATCTGCAACTCAGGAACATTAAATGCATTTTTTATTTGCAATATTATCAATTTGTAATGGGTTTATCAGGACTAAACCACACTGTAAGTTGATGAGCATCAATGTTTGATTTTAAATGAGTAACTTTTTAGTTTTTAATCTGCAGCAGCTACTTTTAAAAGGCTCAAATCAAGCTACAGTGGTGGGCCACCATCTTGCTCAGAACAGATATGGAACATTTCTGACATCGCAGAAATTTCTGTTGAACAGCACCGCAGAAAATCACCACACAGAGAGTCTTCTCATCTCCTTCTGTTCCCATCTTCTGCACCTTAATGGACAGTGAGCTCTGCTACAGTTTGTGATCTCTGACCCCTGGCTGCTGGTCTAAGGCCCTTCTGAGAGAGCTGCTCACTAAATACCGTATCCACCGGTTGTGTGGGTGTTCCCTTCTCCTTCTTCCCATAGCATGTACCTCTGTTTGACATCTCCCCAAAAATCTTCAATATTTTTATTGATTTAAAAAGTAACACAGAATAACTAAAACTAAAAAATCAAAAATTCAAAAGGCAATAATTCCACCTGTACATGAGCATTCTAAACATTTTAGAGTATACAGCTTCCATTCGTTTATCTAGCCATTATTTTTATTATTTACTGAAATATTTCTTGCGCACAATAAAATTCACTATTTTCATATAATGCACATATTTGTATGATCCATGTAATCATCTCTACAATTAAGGTGAAACAGTCTCGTTAACCTGAAAAGATCTCCTCCTACCCCCGTGGAATTTAACCTTTCCTCTCCCTGCATTAGCAGTCACTGATCAGATTTCCGTTCTTATAGTTTCAACTTTTTAGAAGTATCATATGCATAGAATTGCATAGTAGGTAGGTTTTTCTAGATCTGGCTCTTCCTTTTAGCATAAGATTTTTGAGACTCATCCACACTCTTTTTCCCAATAAAAGTATGTATTTTATTTTATTATTTATTTAGCTAATGGCTGTGACAGTTGAACAAATCTTTTTGATTTTTCAAGAACACAAAATGGTGAAAACAACATTAGAAACAATACAAAATTTCATTAAACAAAGTAATAGGAATTTGACAATGATTGTTGCATTATGTAACACCTTCAAATTAGCTGCGTAGGCTACCACATATAAACCTATAAAACTGGTTTTACAAACTTATAAGAAATTCAAAAAAAATTAAAAGGAAGAAAAAGAAAATAAAAGTTTAAGCACATAACTTAAACATATAATTCTTTCTTATTGCTCAGTTATATACTTTTATATGGATATACCATAATTTCTTTATCCATTCTATTGTTTGTAGATTTTTAGGTTGTTTCTAACTTTCATCAATTATGAAGTACTGTTATAAATATTTTTACACAAGTTTTTGTGACAATTGGATTATTAGTCACTAATATAAATGAATGTTAAATTTTTTAAGAAACTTCCAGGTTAACTTCCAAGAAGCCATCACATTATTGCATTCTCACTAGCAGTGACTGAGAGTTCCAGTGGCTCCAACACCTTCCCCAGCATTTTGTATTTTCCTTTTTTTATAATTGAGCCATGTGTTTGTGTGTGTGTGTGTGTGTGTATGTGTGTGTGTGTGTGTGTGTGTAGTGGCATTCATTATAGTTTTAATTTACATTTCTTGAATGCTTAATGATGTTGGACATCTTTTATATGCTTATTTATTGCCAATACTCCTATTTTGTAAAGTTTTGTTTGAATCTTTTGCTCCCATTTTAATTGGGTTATCTGGTTTTTATTGAGTTGTATCTCCTAAGTATTATGAGAATGTTATGTCATCAGCAATGTATTTGACCAACATTTCCTCCTAATTATCTCTCTTGCTCTATCGCTCTCCTCTCTCCCCTGCCCTTCCCCCGACCCCAGGAATTGAACTCAAGACCTTGCACTTGTGCCAGCTCTTTGCTGATGGTCCTTGTGTACAGGCAGTTAACAGTGTCTCTTAAAAAGCAGTTTTTAATTGTACTGAAAAAAAAAAGAGAGAACACTTAAGCGGAAGCCATGTACCAAATCTTGGTTTAGCAGACACGGCAGTGACTAAGCTTAAATATGTACTTCATCCTTTCTCACGAATTTAGCATTTATGGGTTTCTGTCCTCCTTTTTCATTATCTTAACATTAAAATGTCCACATAGTTGGGTGTGGTAGCACATGCCTGTAGTCACAGCACTCAGAAACCCAAGGAGGGAGATCACCCACCACAAGCTTAAGGCCAGCCTGAGCCACACAGTGAGTTCAAGGACAGTCTGAACTGCATAGCAAGACCTTGTCTCAAAAAAAAAAAAAAAAGCAAGAAATTTTTCCACATCATTAATATTACTTGAAAACATGATTTGTAATGTATACTACATATTATTCTCATGACTATATCTTAATTAACTCTGTGTTTGGGGGGTTTGGTTAATTAAAACTTTTAAAAATTTTCGTCTTGTACACAGCCCTCTGTACATGTCTCCAGTTATGTTCTTAGTATGAATGTTTATACTTGCAAAGACCAGGATAAAGGCATAGAACTTATTTATAGTCATCTCCTCCAAACGGCCCCAGTGTCTAGAAACAAAGATATCTGGCCATAGTCATACCACTGTGTGACAGTGCCTACCTATCATACTGTAGGTGCACTGTACATGCTTGAGGTTGGAATTATTGGAGAGAAAAGGAATTTCATTGAATTACATCCTCTTCCCTTCCTCCTGAGGAAGAATAAAACTTCTTCAGTCTCTTGTAGACATCTATTGTGGTTTCTCAGATGAAGAGGTTTTCTTCCAAGAGAACACTGGCCGAGGAGATGCAGGTTTCCTAAAAGCAGGTGCTGTTGCTGCTCACACATGCCCTGAAGGGGCCCCTCCCCTGCCCTTATAAAAGCCAGGGTGCGGTGGGGCAGCTGCAGCTGGCACTCTGAGGCACCACCAGCAAGGCACTGGCACAAGCGATGGCAAATGACATGCAAGTCCTGCTGTCTCCACTCAAAGGGGGGCATCCTCCTGCAGGTAGGCCCCTACTACCCTGGGTCCTGTAGACAGCTACAGCTGCTGGCCCTGCTCTCAAGAGCACCCCAGCAGAGTGAAGTTCTCAACCACCCTAGCCCACCTCAACTTCCTGCCGCCTGAATTCTTCCTCTGTCTTTAATCCTCCTTAACTTGTGTATAAGCCCCTGGCAGTTTGTCAAGCAGGCTGCCACTGAGTTCCTCAAGCTCAGAATCCCTTCCACTGGGAAGTTGTCCCTTCCCTCCCTAGCTGCAGGTTAGTTGTGACACAACTTTCCTGTCCTAGACTTTCCTGATCCGGACTCAATCTCCCCAAAATGCCTATACTTTGGGCATTCCCTTTGTACCTCCTCTCTCTCTCTCTCTCTCTCTCTCTCTCTCTCTCTCTCTCTCTCTCTTTAGGCTTAGGGTTTGGGCAGTATCATCAGGAATCTAGTTTGCCCATCAACACTGAGAATCGCTTCTTAGTAGGCACACAGGATGGGTGGGTGTGGGGTACTGACTGGAAAAGGTGGCTGTCACAATATTTTGCCAAGCAACCAGAGTTGTCTTTGCTTTAACATGCTCTTTACATCAGGTCTCTGGAATAAAGAAATTAATTTTATTGTACTAAGTCATCTGTTCATGTAGATTTACAAGGATGAGCTGGCCTAATTTTAGTCAGTTGTATGTTCTTGCAACTGTCTTCCTTCTCTTTTCCCTAAGAAAGACTCAAAAGCTTGGTCGCTATGTAAGTTTGCTTTTCTCCAAATACAAAATTTAGTTATTGGTGTGTAACTCTTTGGCACTCCTAAGCCCAGGTTATTTCAAATATCTTGGCCACAGAGAGGGATGGAAAATGAAGGAAGATGTAACCTTCATGAAGGCTCAAACCTGACACAATTTCAGTGTTTCCTGGTAGGCAGCCTAGCTAACAAGATGTGTAGTAACTCTGGGTTTCTAGTTTAAGACACCAGGCCTTACCTCCTCAGAAGATTACAGATAGTTTACACATGTAACTGAATTTAGCAGTAGTTGACATTGCATTTAAAGGTAATGATGCTAATTAATTGTTAGGAGCTATGCATGCAAATTATTGAAAGTGAAACTCATTACATAAGATAAAAGAGAAAGAGACCTTGTTCTCTTCCTGCCACTTCTACCCCATCCTTCGTAAAATGGTTAAGTTACAGTCTGATGTGTTAAACTACATTTATGCACAAAGAACACCAGGATAGACTTAACCAAATGAAACCACCAGGAATTTTCTGTGCCCACCACTAATGATTGCTAATTGCTCTGTGTACATAGCACACCACGACTCCATCAAGCATGTCACAGTGCCTCTGGCATGACAATTAATTATTACAAACTGTGACACTACAGATAAGAGGTTTTGGGTAATTAGAATGGAGATGAAGGCAGACTTTGGTCTCCCCACTGAGCTCAAGAGAACAAAGAAGCTTCATCCTTCAGCCTGTCTCACGACACGTTTGAGGTCTGAATAGTTTGCAATGGATAGTGCAAAGTTTTATTTATGGAACAAAAATAATTAGGTGCAAACATTTAATTAAAGCTTCACCTGGTCTTAGTAGGCAAAGTACAGATCCCTAAAAGTGGGAGACCAATGTGAGAGGATGGGGACAATCTGATGTAATTTTTCAGATAGGCCGGCTTAAAACTTTGATTTCATGCCATGCCTCTGAGCCTCAATTTTTACATCCTGGAAAGGGGGGTGAGAAATACCACTAATCTAGTAAGGCACCATCAGTGTGATAAGTGAAATGCTGTAGTCAGCAGAAATTATCCCCCCAATTCCAACATGCCCTGATTTTGGACCTGCAGTAAGCACAACTGCAGTCATCAGAAGAGAAAGAAATTTCAGTGGAAAAGATACTCATGCCCACCCCAGCATAGTTAAAAATGAAGCTGCTCAGAGCCAGCGGTAAGCCTCTTCTAAGTGTGGAGTGTTTAGCAGATTTTCTTTCATGCATATTAATACAATGCATTAAACCTCTATTAGCCCTGGATATATGTTTGTGCTGTGAAACTACACAATGTTAAATATGAGGTAGCCTGGCCTCTAGGGCACACACCTTTAATTTTTTCTACTTTTTGACTTGTCCCACTCTTAGTTTTATAAGAGCCCCACTACGTGAACAGTGGTACCAAAATCATACAAGTAGAGAAGGGATCCATGATGCCCAGTACATGATGGGTAGGACGCGTAGCCATTGCTAGTGAATTTTTCTATATTCCCTGCACTTTTTCATTTCGTTTAAATCAACTCAGTCAGATCTATCAGAAAGGCCATCGCTGAATACCTAGAGAAGTTTTCTGGTGTATTAAAGAAAGAGGGCAATTTGGAGGGAGGGAAGTGAATGCAGAACCCAAGAATGACCTCAGCTGCATAAAAAGCGCTACTAAAAGCAAAACAAAACGAAGGCCTGACTCAGTCCCTTGTGCTCAACTAGGGGGTGGCAGATTTGTGAGTTTAGAACCGGTAGACTTAGAGAGGTAGGGAGCAGGGCAGGGACGTAGAAAAAATCAAGTTGCCATGTGTGGACAAATCTCTCATAATAAATGTATGCAGCATGTATCACAAGCATGCGCTAGTAAATAAATAAATAAATAAATAAAAGGAATATGAAGTAAAAAAAAAAAAAGAACCGGTAGACTGCAAGACCCTCTGCCTCACACACTGTAAGCTATACCAGCTTGGTGACTGCAGAATAGCTGCCATTGGTTCAAGGCTGACCACACTCCTGGACAGCACAGAGACTTCTTGGCCTAGCAGCAGTCTTGATCCTAGCCTACAATTAAGATGATGTTTCACAGAGCAATGAACTGAAACTCAGCAAGGCTCAGGAACATGCCCAAAGCCACACCACCAGGAGGCAGAGCTGGGACTGGAAAAGAAAGCTGGCTTTGTGCCCAAACCCTCTTGCTCTAAAGCCCTCTCTCTCTTTGTTCCACAACCTTTCTTTCTTTTTTTTAATGAAGGTTTTGAGGTCTTGATTGGCAAGCAAATTTTTGCATATAAATCAACTGTGAATGCAAAGTAAGCATTTTAAACAAGGCTAACATTCAATTAAAGTCTTCAAATAGAAGTTCTCAGTCATGAGGCAGTTTGTACAAACTCTGCACCTTCCCCCTTTTCCACACACGTTCTCACAGATTAGTGAAGGAAAAAGTGAATTGTTACTTGCAGGCTTGTTTTTAGCCTGAATGCTCTCTACCAAAATTTGCACAGAATGTCTGAAACACCGCAACTGGATGGAAAACTATCATAGAGAATTCAAACTACAAAGACTGTTTTGAAAAAATTAGCCACAAAATCTACTGCAAGAGTTTAACTCTTACATAGAGAGAGGAAAACAAAGCTTCAATTTCCCCACATAAATTTAGATTTTCTAGCAAAACAATCCAAACAGCATCTTTCTTACATTTCCAGCTCAGGTTCATATTTTCATTTTATTTATTGGAAGGATCTAAAGCCTTGCCTTAAGTATCTGTGCTCAAATTTGTACTTAAGAACCAGCTTTACTTTGCCCAGTTGGTCTTTCTACCACTGTTCAAAAGACAATATAATCCCAGAGAGAAGTCATGGAAATGATTAGAAATTTACATGGATTGATTTGGATGCAGCAAGACCTTCAAAAGATCCCTTGACTCAGACATGTCTGGTATACAGCAAAATGGGCCAGAACATGACTGTATTGGATTGTAAATGTTGGCTTGTCTATGGTACTTCTCAGGAGACAAGGGTCATTAGTGTTCCCCAAAGAGCTTTAAAGCTGACCTCTCACAAACTGGTACTATCCAACTCAGTCACCTCATGTGGTGAAAGCCTGCTTCTACATTTCAGTACACTCATCTATGTATGGGGATACTGCTTTCTACTTCTTTCTACCTTACGTGGGTGACATTTCATGAGAGCAAGATTACTCCCTAGAATAGGATTTAGTGTTAGAGCTGTGTTCTGGAAATCCAAGATGTGCTTTCCTTATTCTTTCTAATCCCTCAGTTAGCACCCACACCCCTATAACAGAAAGACTGCTGAATGAAAGGAAAAATCCTTTTAATACATTCCCAAATCTCTCCGTTTTACTGTTCTGGAAAACAAAGAACTCACCTGACTGTGATGGTACATGCTTGTGATTATAGCACTCTGCAGACAGCAGTCTGAGAGGAAGGAAAATCAAAAAATTCAAACCCAAATTTTATAGCTGAGTAGTACAATAACTCCTCAGGCCATGAATTCTTCTATTCACAAACACTTCAGTTCAATACCCAAACAGAAGAGTTCACCAAAATTTTACTTCCATTCATAAACTTCATCAGGTGACAAAAATGACTGTGACCATCTTCCCCATAATTGTGGAATTAATTAAGTTCATGAATCAAGGTACTACTGTTTTCCACTATGTATAAATGCTGCAATTTCCAAATTGCCCATTAATGGGTATACGGGCTACCTTCAAAACTCAACTATTTTAAATTATGCTGCTATTAACATTGGCATGCTCATATTGGTATAGTATGATGTCTTAAGGTTGGAAAGAAACACAGGAGAGGGATAGTTGGAACATATGGAATTTCTAATTTTAATTCATTGAGAAATCTCCATAATGTTTCTACTACTTTACATTCCTACCAATAATGTAGAAGGTTCTTTTTTAATTTTATTAATTTTAATAAGAAAGAAGTAACCAAAAAAATTTAAAAAAAAAGAAAGAAGTAACAATGAGACCGTTTCAAAACAAGTTAGTAAAGCAGCCACAATTATACAATGCATATTGTTGTCTTCATAGTAGTTGTTCAGAGTACAAGATGCAGACATGATAACTTTTCTAAACACTGTTAGTACGAATATTTCTTCTCTCTGAAAAACAAAAACAAAAAACCAAGCCCAGTCTGGGCAACTTAGCAGCCTAGTAAGGCCCTGTCTCAAAATGTAATAAAATTTGAAAGGAGTAGAAGGATATAGCTCAATGGGAAGGCCTCAGGTACATTCAGCAACACCACAAAGAAAGGGGGAAGGGTAGAAAGAAAGACCTCTCATATTTGTGTGAGGACATGGTATGTCTTTTGGATTTATTTCTCTATTACAGAAGTAAGCCTATACGTTAGGATCATAGGTTAAGATCAAGACTGCTGCTAGGCCAAGAAATTTCTGTGCTGTCCACGTGTCAGGCCAGCTTTGAGCAAACGGCATCTCTTTCTGCAGTCTACACTTCTTCACCAGTTCCTAACCACAAAAGTGCTCCTCTCCTATTTGATAGCCCTTGGGGTATTGAAGATGGTATCCTAAGACCTCTGAATCCTTTGCTTCTTCAGAAGTGATCTCACCAGGTGCTCATGGGCTCCTTTGGCTCCCTGCTCAGTGGCCCCTCTCCTCTGGGAACTCAAATTACCAGTATCCTCCCAAATGTGAGTTCCCAATGAACTCAGCTTCCCAAGGTCATCTCATTTTTAACTTGCTTGTTTTAACTGTAACAGTTTTGCTTCTATAGTTGGTGATAAAAGTCAGCCCAAGGAGCAGAAAATGTACAGAAATAACAGCATCTGTGAAACAAAAGAAACTAACAAAAGGAAATTATAACACACATATTTGAAAATCACTGTTGGGGCAGGGAGATAGCTCAGTGGAACAAGCACATGCCTGAAAATCACTGTCATGGGAAGAATGGAAAGTTCTGTGGGGAGATGTATTGGAGACCCAAGCCCACATCTGTTATTTCATTCTTCCTGGCAAAACAGACAGGTAGCACAAAGAGACAGCACCCCTCTGACAGATGACACCTGCCTCCAACATCCTTCTGAAAAAGTCTATCCCTTGCTTCCTCTCGCCTGTAACCCAGCTCTGCTCAGAAGATGTTCCACATAATCTGATTTCTGGGCCAGGGATACAGCTTGGGAGCCTAAGCACTGCCTGACCAATGCAAGGTTCTGAGTATGGTTCCTAATACCAAAAGCAAACAGAACACATAATCTGATTTCTGTCAACTATGACTTTGGATACATATACAACACAATTTAAAATACATCATTATGAGATTATAAGCACTTTCTTTCCCAAAATGAATCTAACAGTACAAAATTCTGCTGAGAGGCTTGTATAATCAACTTAAAATGCTAATTTAAATGATCAAGTGGAGTTTATTCAATGAATGCAAGAAATTGCTCCATAGGAAAATATTCGTTAATATAAGTAACTCTTAAGGTAAGAGGAAATCTCACAAGATCATATCCAAGAATGCTGAAATGCATTTGATAAAGTTGAATACCTATTCCTAAATTTGAGGCCCAACAAAAAATAGTAGAAAGATATTTTAACATAAAAAAATATGACAATATATTTACATACATATTGAGAGAAATCTACTGATGCTTATACTATGTATAATGAAGAAACATTAAAAACAATGCCATAAAAATGAAAAACGTGGGGCCATGGAGATAGCTTAGTGGTCTGAGCACCTGTCTGGCAAGTGCAAGTACCCAAGTTCGATCCCCAGTACCACATTCAGAGCTAGTCCCAGAATCCCAGGCGAGCCATGACAGCCACCCAAACTGGGCATGGTGGTACACAGCTGTAATTGCAGCACAGGGGAAGCTAAAACAGGAGGATCACTATGAGTTCAAGCTGAGTAATGAGACCCTGTACCAAATAAATAGATAAATAGATAAATAAATAAATAAATAATTTTTTGTAATGTAAAAGGCAAGGCCTGGGGATGTAGCCTCAGTGGTAGAGTTCTTGCCTTGCATGCACAAGGCCCTGGGCTCAATTCCAGTACCACAACCACCCTAAAAATATAAATAAGGCAAATCAGCATGATTTGGACTATATGCCTATAATCTAAGTGTTTCTGGAGATTGAGGCAGGAGGGACTGAAGTTTGAGATCCACTGAGCTACTTAGCAAGGCATTGTCTCAAATCAAAAAATAAAGAATCATAATTAAGGCTGTGGGAAATAGCCCAGTGGTAGATATCCCTTGGAGTCATTCCTCCTCCCCAGTATGGAGAAAAAATTTAGAGGGCAGAGCTGTCCACCACCACTATTATTTAACATTATTCTAAAGGAAGCAGAATTATTCTTCATAAATATCTTTTTCTTTTTAGGGAAGGGACTACAAGGTGTTCAGGGTCTCACAGTATCGTAGTGATCCCCCTGTTTGCAGTGATCGTAGTGATCCCCCTGTTTGCAGCCTCCCAAGAGCTGGGATTATAGGTGTGTGCCTCCAGGCCCAGTCTCAATTGCGGTCTCAGTGCACCATGAGGAGTAGGGGGAGCACAGCAGGCCCAGGGTACGAACCCCCATGCCCCTGTGCCTGCTTGCAGGCTCTTTAATCTGCGGAGCTATTTGGCCAGCCTAATAAATAACATTTTTAAAAAACCTACAGGATCTAAGAAAATCTACCAAAAACTATAATGGGAAATAGAATTCAATAGCTCTTGAGCATATAATCAGTAACATTAAAACAACAATCAGGAAAAAACAAAACAAAACAACAACAAAAAAAAAATAGCAATCAGGGGCTGGGGAGATAGCTTGTGGCCCAAGTGCCTGCCTGGCAAGTGCAAGATTGTGAGTTCGAACTTGGTCAAGGCATAGAGGCCTCAAAAACACGTCAGAGTAAGTATGAAAGAATAGCCCCCATTTACAATATTAGCAACAAGAATAAAATGTACGGGCAATGAATTCAGAGGCCTGGTGATATTGTTCAGAGGCACAGCACTTGCCTGGCAAGCATAAGGTCCTTAGTTCGATTCCTCAGGCCAAAAATCTCAGACTTATTTAGAAAACAAACTAAGGACAAAGGTATAAAATTTATGTGAACAGGTTAATGAGGACCCTATGAGAAGGCGTGAACAATAGAGAAAGACAATGTGTTCTTGAACACAGAACCACCAGGAACATAATATGAAATTCCCTTAAAAAAGAAAAAAAAATTAAACATAAAGCAACAGCATAGGGGTCAGGGAGATAGCTCCATGACACAAGTGTCTGCCTGGCAAGTACAAGGTCGTGAACCCCAATCCCACAAAAAAAAAAGAACCCAGAAATAAAGCAACACCTTAAAAACATTTCAGTAAGAAGTCAGATGCATGGTAGACACATGTAATTTCTGCTGCTCAGGGGGCTGAAGGAGGAGGGTTGTAAATTCAAGGCCAGCCTGGGCAACTTAACAAGACATTGTTTCAAAATTTAAAACAAGGGCAAGAGGTAAGGAATGAAGCTCAGTGGCAGAGTAGCCCTGGGTTCAATCTGCTGCAGTAAAAACCTAAGAATCAGTGTGTGTGTGTGTGTGTGTGTGTGTGTGTGTGTGTGTGTGTGCAGTGTGTGTGTGCGTATGTATTATACACCATCAACAAGGCTTTTTTAGGGACTTGATAAACTGTTTCTAAAGTTCTCATAGAAAAACAGGCAAGCATAGCCAGCTGAGTTCTGCAAACAAGGGAGAACTGGACAACGAAGTGAGATTGTAACTGGTGCAACCCCTGCAGTGGGCACTTGGGCAAGATTTAACAGAACTCCCAATGCATATGCTCTCTAGGAATTTACCCCATCCATGAGTATGCTGGTACTGCTGCAAAGTTTTGAATAGGAAATATATTCATTTCAGTGTTCCTTGTATTATAATGAATTAGAAATACCTGAACTGTCCAGTTAGCAAACTAAGTAAACGGAATGCTCATATAGTAGAATTCTGCAGTAGATATTAAAAGGGAAGGCACAGACATAGACATACAGCTTTCTCCAAAATATTTGGTTATATGACCAAGGGAACAAAATGGAGAACATGAATCTTAAGCTCTCGTTTTTTTAAAAAATAGCTCCTAGAATAGCTGTGAAGATAGGAAATGTAAGAGGCAGTACAGCAATCTGGAGAGAGGACCTGAGAGAGTGGAATGCGGGGGAGGAGAATGAAGACTTCAGGCATTTTGCATTGTACACTTTCTACATGCATTACATAACCAAAAAATAAATTAATACTTTCTACAGGATGATGATAACGTCAATTCATAAGGGGCTTTGAGAAATCGGTTTTATTCTCTACTCTATTGAAATTAGTTCCAGCAAATTGCCCATGTAGTATTTTCATAAAAAAGAATTAACAGGTCCAAATAAATCAGTGTCCATTGTTATTTCTTATTTGAGCTTGTCAGATTTCAGATGTGCAAATTTCCTGGGAACAGCCAAAGGTATTTGCTTTGACTCCCAAGCTGAAATGGACTGGACTGTTCCTTTTCAAAAGTTGATTTCACCTGACATTGTTAAACACTTGAATTGGTTTTTGGTCATCTGTAGCCTAATTAACACTAATTGATCTCTTGAATGGCAGGATTATTAATGCAGCTTAATTACTCATTAGGCCCTCTGAGCAGTGGCAAGGTGGCAGTTTAGGGCCTGGGTGGCAGGTGGGGACCCAGGGGACTTTGAAGCACCTCTGTTGGATTAAGTGCCTGTTATCACTGGTGCCCTGGCATTTGGCTCATCTCTCAGACTTTGGTTTTTGAAAGCTTTGGTTAGAGAGAGAGAAAAAAAAGCATAAACCATGCTTTCATCTTGTGGGAAAACAGAGGGTCACATTGTAATTGTTGGTTGCTATCCTGAAGAATGTAATTGGTTTGATAACAAGAAAAAATGTTTTCAGTAAAAAGCCCAAGGGAGTATGTTGTTATTCTCCTGCCCAAATCTAAGGTTGACCTCTTGCTATTTTTCAACCTCCGTTCCACCTCTCTGAGCATAAACAAGTACACCTCAGCCCTTCCTCCGCCCCCACCTGCTTGCCCCTGGCAGAAAAAGAGGTGTTATTTTAGATAAAAGTTTAGATCTTTAAAAAGTAAGTCCAAGTGTTCTTTGCAAATCTAAATTCATACTTTGAACAACAAAACTGTTCTAATTTCCATGTTGATACCTATTTGTTTTAGTAAAAGCCGGAGGAATGCGAATTTCCAAAAAACAAGAAATGGGCATCTTGGAGAAACATGCCAAGAAAACAGGATTAGAGAAAGCAAGGTAGGTGTGGCTTCGTTTCTGCTTCGTGGCCTGGAAGAATTTGAAAGATGGCCTCTGAATTATTTTAGGACAATTGAAGAGCCCTGTGCACCAGCAGCCCAAAGGGGTGGGGCCTGGGCACGACCCGGGTGGGGGCCCTGCAGGTCCCTGTCAGGACACCCCCTCCTCCATCCTCCGCGGCTCTGCTCCCAGCCCCCCTCCCTGCCTGTTGCTTCCCAGGCACAGGCCTAGGCAGCAGGCTTGCTGCTCACTCTGTTCCTCATTTTCAGACCTTGTAAGATGTGGCGCCTGGACTGGCCCTGTTCCTGTAACTTGCTTTCTGTTAAAGCAACTCTCCTGAATTAAAAATAAATGCCGCTTTTGTTTTGGATTCATCACTCAATAATTTAAGAAATAATAGCCACTATATTTGGCGCAGGTGGAGGGCATTCAGATACCAAAGGTGGTTTCTCCCTGCGCTTTCTGCCCTGACCTTGACGCTGCGCTATTCCCAGAACCAAAGCAGAGCACTGTGGGCTGAATCTCGTGCAAAATGGCTCAACCACTTGAAGGCTTGGTTAAGCAAAACAGGCACATTTATGATAGAAATAAATAGCGCTGTACAGTGGTACACAGACCATAAGCCTAGCTACTCAGGAGGCTGAGACAGGGGGATCACAAATACAGGACCAGCCCACGCAATTTAACAAGACCCTGTCTTAAGATAAAAAAGTGCTAGAGATATAGCTCATAATAGGGTGCTTGGCATTTTACATGAGGCTCTGTGTTCAGCACCCAGCATCTCTCTCTCTCTCTCTCTCTCTCTCTCACACACACACACACACACACCACCACCACCACCACCACCACCACCACCACCAATGGGCTCCTTCCAGCAGTGTACCGAGAGGCATTTCACTGACTGTTGAAGATGGTTTGCCCAGATTAATGGATAAGCTATTCAGAAAGAGCTGACAAAAGGATTCCTGAGGCACCTCCTCAAGTCAAAGATGTGGAGGGACACAGACTGTGGAATTCCTTTGGCTCCAAAGTTATTTTGAAGTCACTTTTCAAGTTTTCCTCCCAGCTTTCGGGAACAAATTTTAAAAGGATCTCGTCACATAAAAATGAAACATTTATTTGTCCCCATAAGTTATTTATTTTTTCTGATATTAAAAAATAACCAGCACATACTGAAAGCAAAGCTGTAAGCCATCATGTTTGATAGCTGTCCGGCATCTGGGCAGCCCCTAGAATCGCGAGGGCATGATGGATCAGCACCCCGCTATAGCTGATCAGCACCCCCCACCTCCGGTTACCGTGCACACTAGCTAACCTGGGGTCAGTTCTGTTTCTAAAACCAGACTTGAGCATCAGCGTCTTCATTGTCACAGAGGTTTCCACACCTTGCTCAGGGACTAAAAGCAAGGATTGGAGATGACTTTTGGTTCACAGCAAGTGGACAGCTCTGTACCTCATTTTTTGGGCCTGAGGAAAATGGAGACTCACTGTTAACCTCAACATCAGCTGACAAGGCAGGCAGGGGAGTAAGCCAGAGAGCAACGAAGTGTTGGCTGGAACCTCCTTTAACAACTCAGCTGTTTTCTAGTGTCATTAAAAGAGGAGAATTAGATTTGTACAGAACTTATGAGGCAAGAGAGAGTCTCTCCACTGCCCCAGTTACAAGGGACTAATTGGGTTATGGAGGCTTGGTATGGCTTGTGTCTAGTTGTCCCCACAAAGTCTCGTGTAGTCATGGATCTGCTTGTGGAGTTTGTGATTTGTTCTTCATCAAATGCTGGAACTGCAGGTGTATGTGCTACACCTTGGCCCTGGGGTGGGTAGTCTGCATTGCAGTGTAAGGAGGGGACAGAGGCTTGCTAAACACACAGCTGCTGCTCCTCCCTTTTGCTCTTTACCACCACTGTGAACTGCTGCTCTATACTATGTGCCACTCTGCCTTGGGGCCATCTGAAACCTCCACTAACTGTGAGCTAAATGAATCTTTCCTGCCTTCATTTTGGGTGTTAGACATTTTGTTCCAGCAATGAGAGAAGAATAACTGAGACAAAGCTTGAAGTTTATACAATTAGAGAGGAACATTTTAAACAAAACTAGGAATGCCAAGTGTTACTCTTTTCTCATTGCTGAGACAAACACCCAGCACTCAAAATGAGGGAAGGGAAGGTTTATTTAGCTCACAGTTACTGGAGATTTTGGTCCATATTCAACTGGCTCCAAGGCAGAGTGGCACATGGCAGAGAGCGACCTTCCATGGCAGGCAGAAAGCAAGAGCACTGGGAGAGAGCTCCCAGCTGCTTAAGCAGCTAACTTCTCTTCCTACCTTACATTGAAATACAGATCAACTGCCCCAGGGGAGGGGCAGCACCCATTTCCACAATAATCAATTACAAATTCCAGAAGCCGCCCCATGACTGCGTGAGGCTTTGGGGGGGACACCTATACACAAACCCACCAAGTATGACATGGCTAGGGCTGTCTTGGGGGCAACTGTGTGAGACCTGAGATGTACAGAAACCACACTGTGGTAAACCTGCCCCTGCCACCACTTCTATACTGGTTTCTGCTTGTAATACAAGAGTTGCATTTTCTTTTTTTTTTAATTATTATTTTTTTTCTTGTTTCAGAACTTCTGTTTGTTTATTTATTTTTATGGCCAGCTCAGCCTGCCCTCAGGGCAGGGCTGGCGCAGCATGTGGTGCCAGGGATCGAACCATGGTCCTTGTTCCTTGTAGTTGCCCAAGCTTTCCTAAGCAGGTGCTTTAGACCACTGAGCCATCCTTCCAGGCCCCAAGAATTGCATTTTCTTAAACACTGTTCCTTAAATCTTCTTAGAGAGTAGCTTTTTAAAAATACATCACATGAGTTTTGTGTCTTTTTTTTTTTTTTTTAATGTATCTGGTACAGGGCCTCACTATGCAGCTCAGACTTGTAGTCATCCTCCTGTTTTCAGCCTCCCTAGCACTGGGATTACAGGTGTGTGCCACTAGGTGATCTAGGTGGCATCTCAGTATACCTGGGAGAAGGGCTGGCATGGCTTGTGGTGCCAGGCTTTTTTTCTAGACTCTATTTATTTATATTATGGCTAGCTCAGCCTGCACTGGGGGTGGGGCTGGCACAGCATGTGGAGCCAGGATGGAACCCTGGTCCCTGCAGTTGCCTAAGCTTGCCTAAGCAGGCACTTGAGACCACTGAGCTATTTTGCTGGCCCAACTCATGACACTTTTAATATCCTGTTTGAAATTTCTTTTCATTTTCACAGTGTCATTTCAAGTGTTGCCAAAATGCAGACATTGGATGTCCTAAATGACAACCAGGACAAGGTGAGCCATGATGGTGGGGGATCATGCAGAGCCCTGGCTCAGTATTTACCCAGGGGATCTGGCTGCTTTTGCGAGTGATGACCACAAATGATCTTCCCAGCCCTAAGGTTTGATGTTCCTGTGAGGGGAAAAATATCTCTTGATCAAAGGAATACAAAGTGTTAGGGTGATAAAAACTTTTCCTCCCAAATTCCTAAAATGTCCATTACATAAATCATTTCCAAAATAAGATATCTTCTATCCCCAAAATCTCTTGGACTTGGTTTGTTGTTTCTGTTTTCAACACAGCCTAGATCTTGGGAATTGAGAGCTTCCTTCCTCCAGCTGCAATATTCCCATAAGAAAATACTAGATTTGTGAGGGTGGGTGGCGGAGACCTGCTTAGCATAGGGCAGGAGGAAGGTTGGGCACCAGCTGGGCTTATTTAGTCCACGCTGTTTACAGAGATAGTTGAGTGTTGCAATTTTTACTTCTACACCCTGAATTTCTTCCAAAGAGCTGAAGAAACTTAGAAAAGTCTTACCAAGTAGATACCAATTGGGTGGCCTCCGCAGAAGGAGATTTGCTTGGTAGGAGAGTTTAAAACTTTCCCTGCACGTTTCTGTGACTTGAGGTAAACCTGCAGACAGATTAACAGGAGAAAGGGCGCACAAACTTAGTGAGTACATGGGAACAACGTGGGAAAGAAAAGTAAGCCCCAGATACCCAGAAAACCTTGGAAGCTTATGCACCTGCTTCATCAGGAAGCCAAAGGTGGGAACACAGACAGCTTAGAGGAAGAATAAATAGCTTTTAAGAGAGGTGAATGGGTCTGAAAAAGAGGCTGGTGACAAAGTGAATTTGGGCTGCTGGTGTGCCATCAGCTCTGGACTTCAGCCTACAAGGTGCGTCAGTCTCCCTGAAGGGATGGGATAACTGCAGAAGCCAGCCCAACTAAAATCTGGAGGATCTGGCCTTTAGGAAGCTAATGGACACCCCTCCCCACATTGGCCCTGTGCTATTTTAGTTCATTTATTAACACTGAAACACATCCTCAGCTACAACTATGTTTAGTTCCAAGAACCCATGCTATTTCTTGAGCCTTTTTTTAAGAATGAGGGAGTTTAAAATAACTCTCATCCATAGGACTTCATCATCATTTCAGTCACTACAGAATATTTCTATTTTGTGCCATCTATCTCTGGATGCCTACTTTAAGACCAACCTAAGGTTTCAAATGTGAAAACAATCCTCAACAGGTTGGTACAAATCTAAATGGGGAGGCAACTAACTTTCCCCAGCCACTATTTCCCCAGCCACCTTCCTCAGACTTCTTTCCGCCACTCCACTTCTATTTCCCTCCCTTCTTCTCCAACTAGACCTAATCATGACAGAATTCATGTTGCCCAGAGGCTGACTGTGTGACCCAATATTCCTGCAGAAAAGGCACGTTGCAACCTGACAGCTCTCTGGGCTAGAAACCTGGCAGACCTGCTCTTGGGTGAAATTGTACCTACTACTATTACTTGATCTTTTAGATGTCGTGTAGCACCGCTGAGATTTGTGTTTGCTCATTTAATTTAAAAACTTTTTTAGGTCAGTAATGAAAAGCCAAGTATACTAATTATCTGGAATGCTGTAGAAATTAAATTTGGCAAGGGTTGTGAGCTTCCTAGCACATAAAAGTATCCAGCTAAAACATTAGTAATGAAGTTAGGTTCTGTGTAAGGGGAGGCAGAATGTGAAGCATGGTTAATTTTTTTAAGTTGCCAGACTTTAAGGTCATAATCACCAAAGACAGCCAGATGCATGGGAAAAGAGACCCTGGGGGAGAGAAAACTATCAAAGGAATCTGCAAATTTTAAAAGGTTGCTCTTGTTCTGTAGATTAACATCGTCATAGAAGTATCCTTGAATTGTACTGACATGAGCTGAACGTCTTGTTTTAAGCACTTTGCTTATCAGGGTGGGGAAATTTAAACTTCAACTTTGGAGCTGGAATTTAACACCCACAAAAGATGAATGGGAGGGCTGCCGTCTGCACATGCCAGGCAACCTCAGGCTCTAAAACAGAACAGGCAGCTGAGTTCCATCTATCTAGGGTTTCTTTCACAGCTCCAATCATGAACACCTTTATCATAGCTCTTTCGCTTTTTCTCTGAAACTAAAAATATAGGGTCAAGGTCACAGCTCCCACAGTGAAGGTAACTTCTCAAAGTGGGAGTTGCCCTTAATCTGCTTTTGAAGTTCTGTATGTTGCTCCCATGATGAGCCCTCAGCAAGACAGGAGTCCTGCGTATTTACATGGGCCTTGAAGTCCTCCTCTTCTGGCTTCCAACAGATTCTCCCATCCTAAGCAATGAATCACGGAAGAGACATCTGTCATTCTACAAATGCTACCACTTTCCAAAGGCTAATGATGGAAATTTCAGCGCTTCCCCAAAGTTAAGATTCCAGACTACAATACAGCTGATTGTAGGTTGTACACTGGAATGTGGCTTCTCCATATTTCCAATTCAAACTTGAAAATGAAATTTTTCCTATCCCCATCAGTGCAAAATCTACAGAAAAAAAAAAATTGGTGCACTTAGAGGCTGGTCATCTTTTTTCACAGTGTCATCGATTCTGATGGAAGATCCCTTGTAGACTCTCCACACACAGTGACAAGCCCTTCTACATCATAGTGTTCCTGATTGTTGGGAGTGGGAACATGGAATGAGAACTTGACTCTTCAGTCATATTTTACAGAATTGCTATAAAACTCTGGTACTCTGGTACTATACAATTGTGGGCAGGTTCTCTGAGGGTGTTACCACTAGCAGAATTATATCAACTTCCAGAAGGAGCCTATTTATTTTCTTTTCCCCAAAACTTTCCCATACTAATTCTCAAAGGACCAACAGGCCC
>PVJA010009264.1:0-27500 GCA_004027025.1 Myocastor coypus | reverse complement strand
GAGGATCGGTGCGAGTTCGAGACCAGCCTGGACTACAAAAGTGAGCTCGGGACCAGCCTCAGCTGCATAGCGAGACCCTATCTCAAAAAGACAAAAAAAAAAAAAAAAAAAAAAAACAAATTGTGCTGCTATGAACATAGGTGCACAGATATCACTATGATATGATGTTTTGAATTTTTCAAGGAAAATTCCCAGTAGGGGAATAGCTGGATTGAATGGAATTTTGAGTTCTAGTTTTTTAAGGAGTCTCCACAGTACTTTCCACAATAGTTGCACCAGTCTGCATTCCCACCAGCAGTGGAGAAGTATTATTTTTTCCCCACAGCCTCTCCAACATTTGTTGTTGGTTGATTTCTTTATGATTGCCATTCTTTCTGGGGTAAGATAGTAATGAAGTGATGTTTTGATTTGCATTTCGTGAATGGCTAGTGGTGTGGAACATTTCTTTATGTATTTATAGGCTTCTTGAATTTCTTTCTCTGAGAAGTGTGCATTCATCTCAGATGCCCATTTCTGGATTGGGTCTTTGAATTTTGGGACCCTAATGGATTTTGGCTTTTTATAAATTCTAGATAGAAGACCTTTGTCTGAATACTTATTAGTTAAAATATTTTCCAAAAAAATATCTTTTAGAAATTTGTGGGTTTTCTTTTCACTCTGTTGGTAATTTCTTTTGATGTGCAAAAAATTCTCAGCCACAGGAGGTTCCACTTGTTGATTCTTTCAAGTGTTAAACTTGCATTTTGATTTTTGTCCATGAACTCTTTGCCTACCCCTATGTCTTCAAAATTTTCTCCCACTTTTTCTTCCAAGAGACTTAATGTTTCTCTTTTAATATTTCGCTCTTTAATCCATTTCGACTTTAGTTTAGTGCATGGTGATAGACCTGGGTCAAGTTTTAGTTTTCAGCATGTGGAGAGCCAGTTTTTCCAGCAGCATTTGTTAAAAAGGCTATCTTTCTTCCAGTAAGTATGTTTGGCCCCTTTGTCAAAAATAAAGTGGCTAAGTGTGTTTGTAGTTGCTTCTGCATCTTCTAATCTATTCCATTGATCCTTAGGTCTTTTTTTTTTTTGCCAATACCATGCTGGTTTTATTACACTAGCTCTGTAGTATAACTTTAGGCCTGGAATTGTAATGCCTTCTGCCTTATCTTTGCCCAGGATTGTCTTTGATATTCTAGGTCTTTTATGGTTCCAGATAAATTTTAGGAATGATTTCTCTAGGTCTGTGAAGTATGTTGATAGTATTTTGATAGGGATTGCATTAAATCTGTATAACAATTTAGGGAGTATGTCCATCTCTACAATGTTGGTTCTTCCTATCCAGGAGCAGGCAACACCTTTCCATTTTCTGAAATCTTCTAGAATCTCTTTTTTCAGAGTACTGTAGTTTTCATTGAATAGATCTTTTACTTCTTTAGTTAGGTTAATTCTTAAGTATCTCATTTTTTTGGATGCTATTGTAAAGGGTGTTGTTTCTCGAATTTCTCTCCAAGTGTGTTTGTTATCTGTGTAGAGGAATGCTATTGACTTTTGCATGTTGACTTTGTATGCTGCTATGCTACTGAATTTACATATTAATTCTAGTACCTTCTTGGTTCAATTTTTTGGGTCTTCTGAGTAGAATATCATGTCATCTGCAAATAATGATAATTTAACTTCTTCTTTACCTATTCTTATTCCTTTTATTTCTCTCTCTTTTCTAATGGCTGTAGCTAATGATTCCAGAACTATACTGAATAGGAGTGGTGACAGAGGACATCCTTTTCTTTTACCAGATCTGAGAGTAAAAGACTTCAAGTAAAAGATTTTCCCCATTTAGAGTTATGGTAGCCATTGGATTGTCATAGATGGCTTTTATCAGATTGAGGTAGAGGCCCTATGTTATGATTTTCTGTAGGACTTTGAACATGAATGAGTGTTGGACTTTTTCAAAGCCTTTTCTGCATCAATTGAGATGATCATGCGGTTTTTGGCTTTGGCTCTATTGATATAGTGTATTGCATTTAAAGATTTACCTATATTGAACCATCCTTGCATCCCTGGGATGAATTCTACCTGGTCATGATATATATTATTCTTGATGATTTGAGGTATTCTATTGGCAAAAATTTTATTGAGGTCTTTTGCATCTACCTTCATGAGAGAAATTGACCTGTAGTTCTCATTTTTAGTTGCATCTCTCTCTGGTTTGGGTATCAGTGTAATACTTGCCTCTAGGAATGATTTTAGGAGGATTACCTCCTTTTCAATTTCACTGAAGAGTTTGAGGAGTATTGGGATTATGGCTCCTATAAATTTCTCATAGAATTCAGTGGTGAATCCATCAGGTCCTCCTGGACTTTTCTTTGTTGATAGACTTTTTATTACATTCTGTATTTCATTGGCTGTAATTGGGTTATTGAGAATTTTTATATCTTCTTGATTCAATTTTGGAAGTTTGCGCCTTTCTAGGAATCTGTTCGTTTCATCTGCGTCTTCAGTTCTGTGAGAGTAAAGACTCTCAAAGTAGCTATTAATGATCCTCTGATTCTCTGCTGTGTCTGTAGTAATTTCACCCTTTTCATTCCTTATTCGTTGAATTTGAATCCTTTCTTTTCTCTTTTTGATGAGGTCAGCTAGAGGCTTATCAATTTTATTTAATCTTTCAAAAAAACAGTTTTGATTCATTAACTCTGTATTGTTTTCTTTCTCTCAATTGAGTTAATTTCTGCTCTAATCTTTATAATTTCCTCTTATCATTGGGCTTTGTGTTTCATTTGCTCTTCCATTTCTAGTCAATTTAGGTGCTGCATAAGAGTATTTATTTGTTCCCATTCTGTTTACTTAATGTATGAGTTCAGAACTATAAATTTCTATCTAAGAACTGCTTTCATTGCATCCCATAAATCTGGTAGGTTGTGTTTGAGTTTTCCTTAAAATGTAAATATTGTTTAATTTCTTATTTAATTTCATCTGTAACCCACTGGTTGCCGAGAAGGGTGTTGTTTAATTTCCATGTATTTCTGGGACTCTTATGATTTCTTTTGTCATTTATTTCCAGTTTCATTGCACTGTGGTCAGATTATATACATGACATAATTTCTGTTTTCTTACATATACTTAAGCATGACCTATGCACTAGTATGTGGTCAATTTTGGAAAATGTCCTGTGTGAAAAAGTGGTTGTGTGGAACTCTCTGTGGAACTGTCCACTAAGTCCAGTTGTTCCAATATCTGGCTCAGTTCTGCTATTTCTTTGCTAATTTTTTGTCTGCTTGACCTATCTTTTTGAGATAAAGGGGTGTTAAGGTCTCCTGTTAAGATTGTGGTATTGGAGAGTAGGTTTTTCATGTCCATTAAGATTTGTCTTATATAAGTTGGTGCTCCTGCGTTTGGTGCATACATATTTATGAGTGTTACCTCTTTGTATTGAATTTTTTCCCTAACCAGTATATATGGCCTTCTTTACTTAATTTGCTAAGTCTTGGTTTGAAGTTTAGAGTGTCTGTAAATAAGATTACTGCCCCTCCTTTTTTTGTGTGGTGCTGGGGCATGTAGTATTATTTTCCATCCTTTCACTTAAAAGGTCATTGCTATGAGTTTAGCCTATGAGTTTCTTTATGAGTTAAGTGTTCTTGTACATAGCATATTGTTGGATTTTGCTTTCTTATCCACTCTGCCAATATATTTCTTTAACTGAAGAATTGAGTCCATTTACATTGATAGTTATAATTGAAATGTATTGACTTATGATTGACATGTCTTTTACTTACTACTGTTTACTTCTTTTTCGCCTGCTTAATTGGTTGCCCTGTTTGGTATGTTCTTTGTGGTCTCATTTGTAGAGATCAGGCCATTTTAGACTCCCTCTAAAATATTTTTTAGTATTCTGTATAGGGTTGGCATTGACGCATGAAATTCTTTAGTTGTTCCTTGTCATGGAAGTATTTCATTTCTCCTTCATATTTGAAAAAGTTTTGTGGGGTATAGCAGTCTGGGCTGGAATTTGTTTTCATGGAGGACTTGAAGCACTCTGCTCTACACTCTTCTTGACTTCATGGTTTGTGAAAAGAAATCTGCCATTATTCTGATGGGTTTTCTTTTAAATGTGATCTGTTTCTTTTCTCTAGCAGCTTTTAGTATGTTATTCTTCGGCTAGATTTCTGTGATCTTGACTATTGTATGTCTGGATGTGTTTTTAGTTGGGTTGATGTTATTTGGAGTTGTGTATACTTCAATTACCTCAATGTCCAATTGTTTTCTCATATTTGGGAAGTTTTCTGCTATTGCTTCTGCCCATATTCTTTTTATATCCTTTGTATTGACTCCTCCCTTCTCATTGGTTCCTATTAACTTCACATTGTTCATTTTTGCATCATCTTGCAGATATTGAATTATTGTTTCCTGCATCCTGATTGTTTTTATGAGATCTTTTCTTATCTTTTCACTAGCTGCAACAGTGTCTTCAAGATCTGAAACTCTATTTTCACTTTCATTCGTACGGTATTGCCAGCTTGTGATTGAGATTTTATTTTCCTGTATATCTTTTTGGAACTGTTTTTTGCAATCTATTTCTTTCCTATGTTGCCCATTCAAGGATTCCATCATTTTTCTATTTTCCTCTAATTTTTTATCCACGTCTTCCTTAGAGGCACTTATTAAGTCTTTCATTACAGTTATCCTTTCTTTTTCTATTTAGAGGTTGTTTCTGCTCTCATTTCCTCTCTACCTTTCTGCAGTTGTTCTTTTACTTAAGTTGCTGTTAAGTTAGCGATGACTTTTTCTACTTCCAAGGTTATTTCTGACCTGATCCCCTCTATACCTTTCTGCAGCCATTTTTTTTTACTGCAGACTCTAATAATTCAAATTTCTTGTTTTACTTCAGAAGTTATCTCCAATCTGAGTTCTCTATACATTTTTGCATTCATTTGTTTACTTCAAATGCTACTAATTCAGAGATTTTGGCTGCACGTTTCCCATTTTCTTCTATGATAACATCTCCTTTCTTTGTTCCAGGTGGGCTAGGGACCTGAGATTGCATTTTGCTCCTTGTCTGTATCATTCTGCGTAGCAGTGACCTTTGGTGCAGAACTGCATGCCCACAGTTGCTATGGGCCAGCCAGTTGGTTGGCTGGTTGGTCTGGACTGCTCAAGTCGTGCTGGGCCTAGCTGCTGAGTCAGCTGGGCTTCCTGCAGGTGGGGGAAGGTCTCACACATGTGGCAGGCCTGGTCACTGGGTCCACTTGTACTAAGTTTCTGTTCATTAAAAAAGAAAAAAATGAGAGAAATACTGATAAATAAAACAAAGACTAGGAATAGCCATGATCCTATCCCTCAGTGATAACCATTGTTTACACTCAAGTATAATCTTCTAGTGTATTTAATTTTTCAAGACAAAAAGGAAAAGACTTTAGCAGTCAAGTTGCAGCTTTAGGAAGAATTGTGTGCCCATGAGTTGGCAGGGATATTTGAGAAGAGATGTAAAACACCTATGTCCTCTCTGTTTTATAAAACCCAAACAAACCACAAACAATGTGACACTTGGGACTGGGACAGTTCATCTCCATTTTTATTTAATGTGACTGTCAAGGTGAGGGCAGCTGAGATCTGTCGTGGCGAGTTATGCTCGTACTGAGCTAACATACTCTTGCTTGCTGACTCAGAGGATGTCATCCTTAGGCTGTGTGGATGGATTGGAAACCAAAACCCAGAATAGACCCCAAAGGTCCCTAGACCCCAGTTCTCCTCCCACGATAATCAAAGAAGCCCCAGGACATCCCTCATGGAAGTCCCAGAAAGTCCCTTGGCTCCACAGGAATTCATCTCAGTCTATGTTCATTTATACCCATCTCAGCCTGTTTCCTCACTGATGTCATTGGTGAAGATAACCAACAGGAGTTCCTGTTACCAGAACCAATCAGTCACAGTGCTTTAACTGTGACTACAACATAAAACAATTGCAGTTTTACATGATTTGACCTAACAGTCCTACCCCTTCTTAACTTCCTTCAGGGGTGCCTTTTTTCTAATCGTTTGACAACTGACAGGTTCCCCTATCCCAGACCTGCTCCATAGTCCCCAGAGCCACCTTCAAATGTTGTAGCCCACATCTGCACACTACTGCCAGAATGACTGCTAATGGTACTGAGCAGATGTACATGTAATTAATCATTTCTTCCTTTTTTCAGTGCAAGGAGCTCAAACCCAGGGCCTCATGTATGTTAGGAAGCTGCCCTACTACTCAGCTCTTTACTTTTTAAAATATCACTTTAAAACGTGTGTGTGTGTGTGTGTGTGTATGTGTGTGTGTGTGTGTCTGGGGTGGACTTAGTGGTAGAGAATACGGTTAGCATGTGAAACACATTGAGTTTGACCCCAAGCACCAAAAATGAAAAATAAAATGTACCCATTAACACGTATATTTTATTGTATAGCATATATTTTATAATTTTAAAAATTAAAGATAAGTTAATGAGAGAAATAGCAGTATGACATGTATTCCTATGGCTCTAGGCTGGAAGTTGAATAGAAAAAAAAGAGAAATTGCCAAAGAAATATACAAAATTGTAAAATTCTCCTGACCAACTACAATGCTTTCTGCTACTTTTAATATTTGATGACCAAAAAGACTCAATGTGATTATTCTTTCCCCCTCCCTATCTTTAGCTCCACCATAAATTCCCAGCAACGGTGCACATGGCACACCACAAACCCACGCCTGCTCTGGAGAAGGTCGCTCCACTAAAAAGGATCTACATTATTCAGCAGCCTCGAAAATGTTAAGCGGGGCTGTAAAGCACAGCCAACCAGCTGACTGCTGCAGGCATCTAGCAGCTTAGCAAAAAGACCCAAGCTTTCCCTATGCCCAGTGCACTCGCTTGGTAACTAAAACAGCTTTTGTATCTTCCCTGTTGACTTTAGATAATAAAACAGTCCAAATTATAACTCCAGTGTATTCTTGTGCCTCTTTTTGTTGGGTGTGAGGATCCCACTGATATTTACATATGTAACTGCAGAGTGAAAGGAGAAGCCAGAGCATGGGTCAACTCCATTCCTGCCCTGGGTCAGTTCTCTCTCCGTGGATACCAACCCTGGTGATTTCACCCATACTTTCTCCTTGCAGGCAAAGGTTAGAGAGGAGCACATGGAGGGAGGCAAAATCCAGTGTTCTGTGCTACCATAAGAATGGTTCTTCTCAGATTTTTGTTTTTATTGTTGTTTTTGTTGTTTTTGGTGGTACCAGGGATTGAACTCAGGACCTTATGCTTGCCAGTCAAGCACTTATTCCACTGAGCTATCTCCCTGATTCCACTTCTCAGATTTTTGGACTTAGGATATTCACTTGAGATACCATGTCTCTCCAAGTTCGCTACTCAAGTACTTCGTTTTGAACACTTGATGAGGGAAAATTTTTAAATTACATTAATTACAAACATAGTCTTGTCTGTCAAGCAATCAAAAATGGAAGGTAGAACCACATGGTTTCAGTAAGGGATTTGCTGTGCCCCTCACTGGACGTTAATGCTTAGGATCAGGGTGATCCTGATGCTACAGGGCATGTGGCTGTGTGGCAGTTGATTTTTACTGGAGGTAAGAAAGAAGGTGTTGCCCTGACTGAGCCTGCTCTGTCTCTCTTAGACCTCCATCACACACACACACACACACACACACACACACACACACACACACTTCATATTCTCACTTTCAAACAGCCAAAGGCATCCACAGATAATGGAAAGGAACTGCCCACATTCTTTCCCCACACAGGTCAGGTCATTCATTGCCTTGCCCCTCAAGACTGCACTCCTCTTCCACGATTGGCTCCTCTTTTTACCCCAGCAAGGAATCCATCATTTTGTAGGTTGACTACACTTGAAGTCCAAGTGGCTGGTACCAAGCCACACTCTGATCCCTGGAAATCCAAAGGCAGCTAGCTATAGCCCAGTAGTCATAAGGATCCACTAGCTCCTTTTCAGGAGTAAGAGAATTGTTTAAGACAATACTGAGCCTATGTACCATGGCAGCATGAATCAGTAAGAGACAGTCCTGATCACCTCACCTTGTCTTAGCTCCGTTCCTAGTCCTTGGAATGAACTTAAAAAAAAAACAAGAGGAAACAGAGTCAAGCCCATGAGGGAATTCTGGGAGGATATGCTTAGATGTCTGCAGCTCCCTCAGTGTAGAGCTCCTGAAGGCATGTCACAAGCCCAGAAGAACTTAGACAATGAGGCAATGTTCACAGACTGGGGATCCTCTAGCACATACTTTTCTTTAGCTCATTTCAGTTAAGCTCAATAAATTCTACACTAGGCACTGGGATACAAAGATGAATAAGACACTGTCTATCCTAGGGCCAGCCAGATAGCTCAGTGGACTAAAGCTATCCTGATTAGGCAGAGTGCAGTGGGTGGGGTTTGATCCCCCATGTACTATGCTAGCCCTACCCCCAGGAGATGGCAAGTGAGACTGGGTATGGTGTCATGCCCCTTGAATTCCAGGGTTTGAGAGGCTACAAACAGGAGAATCTCTGTGAGTCCAATCTACATAGTGAGACCCTATAGACCCTGTATTAAAATACATATTAAAAAAAAGACACAATCCTACCACCAAGGTATCTTAGATCAAAGAGACAAAGACATATTAACAAACCGATAGGAAGAGAGAATTTAGACATGAATGTAGGAGAGGGCACTGTGGGTAGGGCTCCAGAAATCGCCAGACAGTCCTGTATGGTGAGCACCTTTAGTTCCAGTATTCTGGGAGGCTCAGCTAGGACTGCAAGCTGAAACCCAGCCTGGATAATGCAACCACTTAACAAAACCCTGTCTCAGAATTTTAAGAATGAGCAGAGGATATAGCTCAGTGCAAAGGCTGTGGATTTAATCTCCAGTATTGAAGAAAGAGCTAGAGAAGGAGGGAGCAGAGAGGAAGGGAGGGAGGGAGGCCGATGAAAGGTAAGAAGGCAGATAAGAGAAGGAAAGAGGGGGGAGAGAGAGAGAGAGGAGGAGGAGGAAGAAGAGGAAAAAGAGGAAGAAGAACATCATGGTCTGTGGAGATCCACAACCCATGTGTGATTCACAAAGGTTGGGTCAATATCAAAGTTGTTCTAGGGCTGGAGAGATAGCTCAGCAGCATAAGCACCTGCCTGGCAAGTGTAAAGACCTGAGTTCAATGCCTGACACTGAAAAAAAAAAAATCAAAGTAATTCTTAAGCTCCCTTTATCCAACACAGAGCTTCAACAAGTAATCTAATTTTAGGAATGGCATCCATCTTCTCCTCCTCTGTCTCTTCCCTCTCTCTTTCTGTGTTGTTTTGGAGCAAAGTCTAAATACCATATAACTGCCCCACCACCCTGATCTAAACTCAGCTCCTGTCTGTGATCTCCCCAGAAGCCTAGTAGGTGTAACCGGCACTTCCATCCGCGGCCCACCTGGCCCCATCAGAAAACTGTGCTCCCTCTTGTGCCTCCCTTCTCCACATGGGCAGCCCTCACTCCCTACTTTTCTCCCTTCCCTCTCTGCAATCAAATTGGTCATTCAGCTACTTCTCTACTTGTTTGGAGTCCTAGAAAATCATATCCTGAAGGGTTCTGACATCAACTTTCAAGAAGTCAAGATTTTCTTTCTTTCAATCAGGGCCAGTGAGATGGCTCAGTGGCGTAAGCTGCTGCCTGGCAAGCACCAGGTCGTGAGTTTGATCTCCAGTATTAAAAACAAAAACAAACAATAAATCAACAAAGCTTACTTTAAAAAATATGAGCTTTAAAAAATATGAAGACAACAATAATAAATAACAACAATAATTTTAAAAAATGAAGTCAAAGGAAAACTTTCCAAGGAAATGTTGAAGGCCTAAAACAAAAGCACACACACACACAAAAAAAAAAAAAAAAAAAAATGGGCAAACAGAAGAATTCAACTAAAAATCCTCAACACAGATGAAATTTAAGTGTGACATCACATACAGTATTTAAAGAAATCATTACAAAAATCCTGAAAGATGATGGCCATTATTACCCTATTTTTCAGTAGAGAAAAACGAACCTCTGGGAACTTAAGAGGTACTGTGAGGGCTTATGTGTGCCACAGAGAAGGTCTCTGGGGACATTTGAAGCCTTAATCTACAGCTGGCAAGCAGAGTGGCACATGATCTGTAATGACAGCACACTTGAGACTGAAGCAGAAGTCCAGCCCAGGCAGTTTAGTAGCATAGCAGGACACTGACTCAAAACAAAAAATAAAATAAAACTTAACACATAGCTCAGTGAGGAGGCCCCTTGGTTCAATCCTTGGGACTCAATCAATCAATCAGTCAATTAATCAACAGCTGCCTCTGCTGCTGGATTGGAAGCTTAGAAGTCTCCAGAGAAGAAGTGGGAGTCAGTCAGATTTTTAAAATACAGGTGAATTTGAGGAGAGAAACCTTTGTGTGAAGGATTAGTTTAGAACTAGACAAATTCCTCAATAGGGTAAGAACCATGCCAGCTCAAATTCTCAGACTTTTATAGAAAGTACAAGGTACAAACGGACATTTGACTCATCATGGGAGTAAAGCAGGCTGCCTTTGCAATTTGTGTCTCATTTTCTTTTTGCAATATTGGCAATGAAATCCAGAGGCTTTCTACCATGGAGCTATATGCACCCTCCATCTCTGTTATTTTGAATCCAGGTCTCTCACTAAGATCCCCTGGCTGGCCTTAAACTTCTGATGGTTCTGCCTTGGGCATGTACCATCATGTCTCAAGAAAGTAAACTTGGGAAAAAGGCTCCACAGGACAAAGGTGAGTGCTCGAAGAAAAATAACCAAAGGTGAGAGCGAGTGTTGCACAGGTGTCCTTCCTGTGTGCACCCAAGGGCTGGAACATCAGGTGTATCTTAGAGACAGAGCAGCAAGTAAACAAAAGGCAGCCTCCGTTGCAATATTGCTCATCTGATCCCAAGGCACAATGGCGGAGATCTGAATGTTTGCTACAAGGAACTTTGAAATCAATCAGTATTACAGACTCTTTTTTTTTTGTCTGTTTGTTTGTGGTACTAGTGATAGAATCCAGGACCTTTGCACTGACCTTCATCCCCAGCACATTTTTTTTTTTTTTTTTTTTTTTGAGACAGGGTTTTGCTAATTTGTGATCCTCTTGCCTAGACCTCCCAGAGCACTGAGGTTACAAACACATGCCTCCACTCCCAGTTCAGAATCACATTCTGGGTCTATGGCAATAGCTCAGTGGACTAAGCACCTGCCTGGCAAGCACAAGGACCAAGGTTCAGTCCCCAGTACTGCATGTCAGGCAGGCCCAGGAACCCCAGGTGCACTGAGCTGGCCACTAAAACTGTGCATGGTGGCACATACCTGTAATCCCAGTACTGAGGAAGCTGAGACCGGAGGAACACTGTGAGTTCAAACTGCATAGCAAAGCCGGGCATGATGGTGCACGCCTGTAATCCCAGCACTCAGGAGGCTGAGGCAGGAGGATCAATGAGAGTTCAAGACCAGCCTGGGCTACAAAACTGAGCTCAAGACCAGCCTGAACTACACAGCGAGACCCTGTCTCAAAAAGACAAAAAAAAAAAAAAAAAAAAAAAAAACCTGCATAGCAAGATGCTGCACTAAATAAGTAAATATTTTTAAACAAAAGACTAATAATCTAAATGACCTAGATGCTCACCTTATAACCAAACATGATAGAGGACCTCAGACACAAGTTTGCACTAGCGTTTCTTTCTTTTTTTGTTTTAAATTTATGTATTTGGTACAAGTTATAGTGATCACCCTGTTTTTAACCTCCCTGGCACTAGGATTACAGGCATGCACCACCATGCTTTGGTCTTGCTTGCCAGCTTGGGGCAAGGCCCATGTCCCATGTGGCACCAGGTATCAAACCCCAGTCCCTCAGCTTGCCTAAGCAGGTGCTTAGTCTGTTGGGTTATCTCTCCCACCCGTGCACTGGTGTTTTTTACCCTGTTGGGACTTATAGTACCTCTCCTATAATTTTTAAAGAAAAACATACAAGAAAAAAAAAGACATTAATGTTCCTTGTGAATAATTTCACTTGTTGAAAAGAAAAACTAAGAGCTGAATCTTCTTTGGCTTGTTTTTTGCTTGTTTGTTTGTTTTGTTTTTTTGGCTTTTTGAGACAGGGTCTTGCTATGCAGTTCAGGCAGATTTGAGCTCACTTTTGTAGCCCAGGCTAGTCTCGAACTCACAGGGATCCTCCTGCCTCAGCCTCCCAAGTGCTGGGATTACAGGTGTGTGCCACCATGCCCAGCTTCTTTGGCTTGTTAAAGTCTAGAAACCATTACAGAAAAATATAAATATCTTATAAAGTATTCATTTGTTATAAATAAAATCATTAGGATTAATATTGTGGCTCCAGAATTTCTTTTTCTTTTCAAAAGAACATCCATGGATTGCCCAAGTTTAAAAATTGTGAGAAAGAGGGAGATCACCAAGCTACCTGTGCTAGTCACTGGAATGTAGAATTGACAGGGTCATAAACAGCAACACCATAAAATAGGAAGTGAGAGTTTGTGTCATCTCTATTCATGGTAGGTAGAAAGCAAAATTAATTTTTTAAAACATGGGTAAAGAAATGGAGAAGCACAAAAACCTTATTCCCTCTCCAAGGTCTGAAGACAAGGAAGCATTTTTTATTTTTTTAATTTTAATTTTTATTAATAAGAGATAACAATATGAGAGTTTCAAAACATGTTAGTAACACATTTGCAATAGTTGAGACACTGCATATTGTCCTCACAAATGTTATACAGAGCACAGGGTGCAGACGTGACAAATTTTCTAATCGATATTGGTTCTGAAGGAAAAAAAAAAAGAAAAGAAAAAAAAAGAAGAGAAGAAAAGGTTTTCTTCTCTTTGAACTAAGAGGAAGTAGTTGTATACATAGTCCAATGTTTCATAATTGCAGTGAGGAAGCATTTTTTTTAAATGCCACAAGGAAGCTTTCCCATGGAACACAGCCAGCAGCACTCAAGAATGCGATAGACGCGTCTGCAGCAGTGCTGATGAGAGACCAGGCAAATAAAATGAGAGTGACGATGCTGGGGAAGAAACAGCAAAATCAAAGAGCAGGTGAAACCGAATGGAGGTAATGAGAGCAGAAAGGTCTTGCAAGGACACACGCGTTCCCTCTGCCAGCTGAGGTCCAGGTGGAGAGCGTTTTGCTGCAAGATTAAAACAGACAGGATAAGAAGGCTCTGCAAGGTAGCCAGCCTAGTGGTCATGTGAGAGTTTAACCAAACACACTAAGGTGGGGCAATGAACCGGCTGCAGCCTGACACAGAAATAAGCCGTTGAACAGCAGACATTATGTGTCAAGTGGCCCTAAGGGAGTGAGGTTTTGCAGCAGAGGAGCACTCCCAAGTCTGGGAGATGCACTGCCTGGATCTAATAGGCTTTCCTTTCCTTTCTTTTGTCTTTTTGAGCCAGGGTCTCACTATGCAGTTCAGGCTGGCCTTAAGCTCACTTGTGTAGCCCAGGCTGGTCTTGAACTCACACCTATCCTCCTGCCTCAACCTCCCAAGCGTTGGGATTACAGGTGTGCACCACCACAGCTGGCCCCCAATAGGCTTTCAAGAGCAGAGCAAGCCGCTGTTTTCAATAGCACAGCCTCGAGAGGCAGACGAAGTGACCTGTAAGGGGAATCAAGAAGCTGGAGACAGCATTTCCAACCAGAAAGAGCTATTTTGTGAAGCAGACACCTCTCTCCTGATAAGCACAGAGGGAGGAATTTCTGCAGGAGATGGACCACCGTGCAGTGGGATGCTGCACAGAGTGAAAATAAATGATAACTAAAGTCATCTGGTCTCAGGCAGAATGACAACAAAAGCTGGATGCTTAGCAGGAATACACGACAATAAGAGTATAGGTCCAAAAAGGGATGGTGCCATGGTCACTCACAATTTTGGGGGAAAACTGAGCTTCTTAGCTGTGTCTCCATGTACTAGCCACTTCCCTTCCAGCCCTGCAGCCCTAAAGCACATCTAAGGAAGGACCTAGGGCAGCCCAAATCAGTCTATTTTTATTGTGTAAGAATATACTATTGTGTTTTTGTTATTGCTAGCATTTTTGTTGCTGTTCTGGCTCTTGATGGACTGGGAATTGAACTGAGAGCTACTTATCCAGACCTTTATTTATTATTTCCTTAAGACTGGAAACATGGTCTCACTAAGTCACTAAGTTGGCTAGACTGGGCTCAAACTTGGAACCTCTTGCCTCAGCCTCTCAGACTACTAGAATTGCAAGCACAAGCCACTACACCCACCTACTGTGGACTATGATTCCTATTAGTACTGGGTAGTGCATCCTGGATTTGGCCCGTGGGTCAGGATTACTTACAAACCAGGATTTTCACCTGGAGTCTCCTTGCCATTCTAATTTCCTGGTGACCTGAGAGAGATGACAGTAGACTTACACCTCACGGTGGGGCTGTAGAGAAAGAAGTCAATGACAAACAGAGTTTGGCAGGAAGCAGGATGCAAAGGAGCAACTTGCTTCAAGCATGTGGTTCCACTCTGGCAGGTTCTTGAAGGCCTACACTAGGACTCACAAAATAGAACACAAGGTCATAAAAGCAAAAATACTTGATAATACTTGATAAGGCTAGGCCCCTGAAGATTCTTCCTGAAGATTTGGCAGATATAGAATAATGATCATTTGTTGAGAATTCACTGCACATCAGTAATTCCACTCTACCTAATCATTAATACAACAGCCCATTTTACAAATACTGAAGGATTTCTCAAAGGGGTTAAAGCCCACAGTATGAATGCCCCTTGACTTTTATTTATGCTTTTGTACTTTGACTGGAAAGAGTGGCACTACTGTTTTTTTCTAAGGTATTCAGTGTAACATTACTTATAATATTTGAAAATCAACAAATGGTCAATAATTCCACTCCTGAGTATATATCCAAGAAATCAAAACTTATGTACAAAGGTTCATAGAAACATCATTCATAACAGTAAAAAATTGAAAATATGTCAGATCTTCATCAACTGAGGGACATATAGGCAAGCTATCGCATCTCCATACACTGGAATATTATTTGACAATAAAAAGTACTGAAAGGGCTGAAGGTATATCTCAGTGATAATCCATGCTAAACAATCCCAGCAGCAACAAACAAATAACAAAATGAAGCATTGATGTGGATGAATGCTGAAAACGTAATATTGAGTGAAATAAACTCATCGCTACAGACCACACCTTGTTGCATTTATACAAAATGTCCAGTGTAGGCAAATATGTAGGGATAGAAGTGAGATTAATAGCTGCCCAGGAGGATGGTCCAAGGCACCACTGATGCTGTGGTTTGCTTGTTTGCAGCTGAGGGACTGAACACAGACCTTCCTACACATGAGCAAGCACTCTTCCTCAGAGCTGCATCCCTGTCTGCTATTATTTTTCATTTTGAGGCCAAGTTTTAATAAAAATTCACTAGCTAGATTTGAAGTTATGTCCTCCTGCCTCAGCCTCCTGAGTAGCTGGCATTATAGGTGTGCACTTCCACACCTGGCTGGAGGAGATTTTTTAAAACCTAAATAAGGGGTCAGGGAGACAGCTCCATGGCACAAGTGCCTGCCTGGCAAGTGCAAGGTAATGAGTTTGAGTCCCAATCCCACAAAAAACAAAAAAATAAAATAAATAAAACCTAAATGATATAGGATTCCTTTGAGGATAATGAAGATGTTCTCATATGTACAGTAGTGATAGCTGCATTGCTACAGTACATTCTCACCACAGAACCATTCTCTCAAATCAGTGAAATTATGTATCAATTACCCCAGTAAAACTGTCATCAAAAAAAGATACAAGAAGAAAACTAGTTTTGAAATGGGAGTCAGGTGTCATTAAACATATGAAGAAGAAAATAAAGGCTGGCACTGACTTAATAGCCTAGCTTCTTGAGCCATCCAAACTGAGACCCAATCCTATGGCCTGGTACCCTCCCTGCTGGGGCTGGAATCCCAGCTGGCAGCTGAAAGGCTTGGCTGGAGCTGACGGTAGGCGGTAGGCGGTGGCAATCACCAAGGACACAGAGGGTCTCCCTTGCCCAGAAGTCTGCATGCAGGGCATTACTGTCAATCTCACCGGGAGGAGGAGGAAATATGTAGTGGCAATGTATTGTCAAGTGCATGGCAGCAAGTACACAAATGTAGACAAGCAGCTGACACAGCCAGGACTTTCGCAAGCCCCGAGAGGTCAGATGGCTCCTAATAGTAGTCCCCGCATTCTCACACACTCTTGCTACCAATTGCAATACTCAGGTCACCACTGTGGTGCAGACCAAGTGTAGGACACACAGACTTTTGTATACCCACTGTAAATAGGTACCTCAATCTGTGTGTGTGTGTGTGTGTGTGTGTGTGTGTGTGTCTGTGTGTGTGTGTGCGTGTGTGTGTGTGTGTGTGTGTGTGGTTGATGTAACTGGATGATATAACAGGATGATATAACATGGCATTAACAGGATATACCTACCCAAATTATTAAATTAGGAGGGCTGGTTGGGAGTGGCAGCACACACCTCAGGAGGATCAGCATGAGTTCAAGGCCAGCCTGCACTACATATAAGTAAATTCAAGTCCAGCCTGCACTACATAGTGAGACCTTTCCTCAAAGAAAAAAAGTAAATAAGGAGAGCTGAATGTAAACACTGTATGTTACAAACATTAGCAAGTAAAAGATTAAAATATAAAAGTAAACAGGAATAGCCATATTTTTCACGCAGTAATCCATTTCTAAAAACTTGTCCTGGGCTGGCCAAACAGCTCAGTGGATTAAAGCACCTGTCAGCAGGCACAGAAACCCAGGATTTGATCACGGGGCCTGCTGTGCTGGTCCGGCGTGCCCCCAAGGAGGCACTGAGAAGGTAACTGAGACGGGGCATGGTGGTGTGCCTGTAATCCCAGTTCTTGGGAGGTTGTAAACAGGCAGATCACTATGAGTCCAATCTAGTGAGATCCTGGATACTATGTAAACCCTTCCCTAAAATAAAAATAAAAAAAAATTTAAAAACTTGTCCAAGAAAAAAATACTGAGCAAATAAACAAAGATAGCATACAAACAGGAATTTTCACCAAGGTATAGTATTTATAGCAATGGCCCCTCAAAAAGAAAACAAAAGATTCCCTATTTCCATCCACAAAGTCTTGGCTAAATTAGGGCACAGCATGTCCCCCTGCCACTGGGGCTGCACTCAGGAAGGGTGTGTTTGGGAAGAGTGGCTGGAGAGGGGAGTGGAGGTAGGAAAGACAGAAGAGCCCCAATCCAGGTTGCAAGTGCAAGTCTAGGCTGACATGTCACTCCACCAGCATCCAGGTCTCCATAAGGTGGCAAAGCCGCGCCTATGCACAGCAGAGCCGCTCATTAATATAATTTAGCCAGCGTAAGTCAGCCAGTGTTAATGTATTTGTGGAGCGTTTCTGAAATATTTTTTAAAAAATAACGCTAGGTTTGAGACTGCATAATCTAGTCTTAAAGTAATGACAGCAGCAGTATGGGACTTTGGGTCCATCTGACAGTTCTGAAGGACACCGCCAGACCCCTGCCCTCTGCAGTTCCTCCATTCCCAGGGGAGAGAGTGGGGCTGACACTGGGAACAGACAGCAGGTCTAGAACCCAACCACAGTTACCAATTGCCAAAAAAAAAAAAAAGGTTTTGAAACACTGGATGCTATTTATGTGCAAAATCCCTGGTAACCAAGGTGCAACTGAAGAATCGCCTCCTCATTCCATCACTGACCTGTAATGGGGACTTGTGCCACGTTTCACTAGAAGTTCAGGGAAGCTGCAGACTTTGAGAGATGAAAGGCCTGATTTGCACCAAGGGGAAGAGAAAGAAAAGCATCTTCTGGAAACTGACTGAGGGAAACCACTTGGAGAGTTTGATCAACTCCACAGTGACAGCCTTAATTGATCTCCTTCCCAATAATCATAGGTCATTCATTCAAGGGCCCTTTTGTACAGTATAAGAGTGAGGATGGGTCTTATATTTAGGAGACATTTGTTTCCACAAAAAGTCTCTCTTGGGGCGGGGAAGATAGCTCAAGTCTTTCTTGTTCATCTTGTTCACCATAAATTCATGAAGTTTAACGCTGATATTCTTAGGAAATACAGGCAAAAACTTTTAAGGGGAGATGAGATGTGAGCCTCAGATGGTTCAGACACAAAAGCAGTTGTAGATAGATCATGAACTCACATGTAATAAAACATTGACAGTAGCTGACTCTGCAAAAGCTATGTAGATCTTCTTTGTATTTTTGTAATTTTTACAATTTGAAATTATTTTTAAGTACTTTTTCTGCAAGGTCTCACTATGCAACTCAGACTCTTAGTGATCCTCCTGATTTGTACCTTCCTAGTGCTGAGATTACAGGTGTGTGCCACCACTCCCCGACTCCATCACTGGCTCAGAGTGTCCGGGGTGGGGCTGGCATGACATGCAGAGCCAGAGATCAAATCCTGGCCCCTGTGCTTACCTAAGCAACTGCTTAGTCCGCTGAGCTACACTGCCAGTCCTTGAAATAATTTTTAAATCACTTGTTAAAAATTTAAAAAGACCAGGCCAGGCATGGTGTCAAACACCTGTAATCCCAGTACTCTGGGAAGCTGAGGCAGGAGGACCACAAATTCAAACATAGTCTTGACAGCTTAGCAAAGCCTTGTCTCAAAGTTTAAAATAAAGAAAAGAAAAGAAAAAAAAAAAAATATATATATATATATATATATATATATATATATATATATATGCTGGGGACATACTGCAATGTACAGACCCTGGGTTCAATCCCTAGTACCACTAAATTAATTTCCAGGTCAGAAACTAAAAATGCACTGATGCTTCTCAAATGGTGCCATGGCATACTAGGAATATTGCTGGTGGACACCTGATATGATTTCCTTTTTCTGTAATAATGCATCTATAAAACTCTGAGTACTGTAATAATTAGGCACTTAGAGCTGTTGTTCCTCCACCATCTGCACCCACTGAGTTACCTTGTGCACACAACTAATAACCATACTCAGCCACTTCTGATTGATCTTTCAAGTGACTGTCATGCAAACAGAAGCAGAAATGAATGTGTTGACTGGGGAAATAGCACAGTAGAATAAGCACTTGCCTGGCAAGGGCAAGGTCCTGAGTTCAATCCCCGGTGCCGGAAAGAAAGAAAGAAAGAAAGAAAGAAAGAAAGAAAGAAAGAAAGAAAGAAAGAAAGAAAGAGAGGTGTCTTGTTCTTTCTTCCCTAGCACAAGCGCAGCATGCTGCACACACCACGCTGCGCTCTGCTCTGGTGGCACTGGGGTCATCTGCTGCCACTGTAGGATGCGGCGCCAGTCTATAAAGAGGTGAACATTTGGTCGCGTCTCTCTGCATACACAGAAGGTATGCTTGCCCCTCCTACCTGGATATATGTTCAATCAGTCAGCTTTGCATTTACATTTTACAGATGTCTAGAAAAGCCAGCTTCTAAGGTGGCCAGAGGCCAACCTCGAAATGTCTAGACACTTTAAAATATTCTGACTCATTCTGAACATCAAGGAAACACAAAACTTCAAATATTTTTTTTTGAAAGAACACGGAGCAGATGAGTTGACCACAGAATTTACTTACATTTTCATTATTCCTTTTCAAATTTTAAGACAGTATTTGTTTTGTACCACTGCTCTTTTTTATACATGCTGCAGACCAGAACTGTCAGAGGAGATTGTTTATAAAAGAAGCTTCTAAATGTTTGAAATTGTGTGGCCAAATGAATACTTTTTCTTTTCTGTTTGCAGTGCAATTTAGTTGAACTGGACAGATATTTACTGAGCCTTGTGTAAATAACTGAGCTTCAAAAAGCTGAATGAGCCGAGCATGGTGGCACACACCTGTAGTGGCAGCCACTTGGGAGGCTGGGGCAGGAGTATCATTTGAGCCCACAAATTTAAAGTCTGCCTGGGTCAAAAAAACAAAAACAAAACAAAACAAAAAAATCCAAACCAAACTTGGTACAGTGGTGCACACCAGTAACCCCAGCTACTCAAAAGGCTAAGGCAGGGTAATTGCAAGTTCAAGGTCAGCCTGGGCAATTTAATGTGACTCTGTCTCAAAATAAAATTGTAAAAATAGTGGCCCAGTGCTTGTCTGTTTCGGTGGGCCTGGGGTTCTTTCCCATGGGGAGTGAGGGGGTGACAGAGACAGGGCTCTTAGCCTATAGATAGTCACAGATATGCCCTGTGGGCCGTGGTTGCACAAGCAAATGGTGCTAGGAGAGCACAAAGGGAGGAGGCGTGGTCCTGCTTGCTACAGAAAAAAATGAGCCAGGACCAGAAGAGCAGGAAGCTTAAGAAGAAAAGGAAGGAAGGGCAAAGCGGGGAAGAGGAAACAGTAATGACTCAGGATCACAAGATCAAGGCAGGGAACCACAGAAGATAGGGCAGCAAAGAGCAGAGCCCGCCCAGGAGCTGGGATGAGACTGTGGGCTGTGGTCCCAGATTGCCTTCAGGAAAGTCTGTCCTGGCTTCAGTCTAGGCATGGAGAGGTGCACTTGGGAAAGCCTGAACAGTAAACACTGCAGGGCTTGGGCAACAAGAGCCAGGAAGACCCTGGGTTTTGACTTGTGTGACTTGGGAAGTGGTAGGTCCACTGAATGAAACAGAGCAATTCGTTTGGGTCCTGCTGAATTCCAGGCCAGCAGAAGGAAGAAGAGAGCCTCAGAGAGATACAAATGTGACCACTGTGCCCAGGCGCTATTGTTGCTATGAAGGATGCCCGCCAACCCAGTGACTAAAATTAGTCTCACCGAGCATAGGCCGGGCCTCTACAGAGCTGGCTTTTTCAGAGGCCCCAGAGGAGAATCCTATGCTTGTGTTTTCTTGAGGCCATCCACATTTTCTTGGTCTTCAAAGCCATCAAGCACAGCAATGTACTACCTGAAGCAGCAGGCTTTCTTCTGTAGCCAATCCCCTTGTCTCTCCCTTCACCTCTTTTCATTCCTGAGATTGAACCTGAGGACTTCACACTGAGCTACATCCCAGACCACCAGTGCCCCTACCCCTTTAAAAATTTTCAGACAGGGTCTCACTTAGTGTTACTATATTGGGCATAAAGTTGTAATTCTCCTGCCTCAGCCTCCCAGAGTGCTAGGATTATATACATCCAGCTACTGCTTCCCTTTTCTAAGGATCCACAAAAGTACCTGAAGGCGCAAAGATAATCCAAAATATATATACCTAGCTGAAGATATTCAACTTACTTCTACCTGAAAAGTACTTTCTGTCATGGAGGCAATGGTCAGAGGCCCAGAGACCAGAATCTGGCTTTATTTGGGGTGTAATTCAACCATGCATTGCTGGGATATAACTAGCAAGAGTGGGTACGATTGGTGAGGTGATGAAAGGACAGAATTAAATCAATAACAGAAACCTGGATGCCAACATAAAAGGAGGAGGGGAAGGAAGAAGAAAGGATCCAAAGATGGAGGAAAATGCCTCCATAAGAGAGAGACCAAAAAGAGCTGCTGCTGTGGAGGTGAAGAGCGGGCAGGTGCAGGGAGGAGGGGGTGGTCCGCAGCCACAGATGAAGCTGAGCAGACACAAAGACGCCGGGCAGCTTTTGCATGGCTGCACCAGGAGGGTACAAGGGTAGGTATCCAACGGCAGTGAAGGGCAGCGCGGGCAGTGAGGAGGAGACCACAGTGAGGAGGAGGGGCGCTCTCCCCGCAAGTTGGCTAAGGGAAGGGGAAGAGGCGCGTGCATCAAGGAGCCAAGTCAGAGCCGGTAAGAGCAGGAATTCTGTTCTGTTCTGCTTTGTGTCTGAGAAGGTGTGGTCTGCAGGCTGCAAAGAAAGGGCCTTTGAATTAGGGAAAGCCAAAGACATGCAGGAGAAGGAAGTCCTCAGAGAACAAAGTTCCCAAAGAGACCGGTGGGTAGGGATTCGAGAGCAGAGAAAAATTAAAATAGGCTTACTCTTTTGATTCAGCTTCTAGGAATTTCTTACTGAGGAAAAAAAAAAAAATCTTATCAAGAAGCATGTAACAATGTACAGGACTCTTCAAAAGCAAAAAGATATATGTACAAATATTTAGAGCACGATTACGTGTAACCGTGAAAATTTGAAACTACTTTTATGTGTATCAGCAAAGTATCAATTAAGCTCTGGATTTGAAAACCATTTTCAACTTTTGGAGTGCAAATGTCTCCCTGCATAGTACATGGTTTTCAAACATTATAAAGGAAATTGTATAGAATTTATAATAAAAGAATACAGCTTCTATAGATCCCATAAACAAACAGAGGCTGAAAAAAAACATTTTTAGTCTACCTAATATGTAAGGATTCCTTTACATTTAATTTTGAATGCCAACCTAATAGAAGAATAGATGCAAGCTAAATACTAGCATTTTACAGAAGACAAAAATCAAATCATTAATATATTTTTTAACAATTTCACTAAAGATGAGAGTTATGTAAATGAAATGCTGTAATTTCAATGATAAGTTCCACAAAAATTATAAAGATTGGCATCTTTTTGTTTTGTTTTGGTTGGTTGGGCATTGGGGATTAAACCCAGGGCATAGGGGCCCAGCAGGATGGCTCAGTGGTCTAAACCCAGGGCATTGTCTTTGCAAGATAGAGCCTTATGCAGCTCAGCTATATCCCCAGCCCTGGTACATTTTTTTATCAGGATATGGGAAGAGATACAGGGAGATGGAATTTATATATAAATACTTTTAGAGTAATTTGAAATTACTTACTAAACTGTAAATATATCTTTGACTCAACATTTATACATACATGCAAAATTATAAACATATATGTTTGTGTGTGGCCCCCCCCTGGGGCCAGTGAGATAGCTCAGCAGACTAAAGCACATGCTTAGGCAAGCTTAGACAAATGCGCAGGGAGCACAGTTCAGTCCCTACCACCACGTGTCATGCCAGGCCTGCCCTCCAGGTGGACTGAGCCAGCCAGAGTCCTGGAATGGTGGCATATGCCTGTAATCCCAGCAATGGAGGAGGCTAAAAGCAGGAAAAACATCATGAGTCTTAGCTGCATGGTAAAACCTTATAATAACACACATATACATATACATATACATATACATATACATATACATATGCACCGGATCAACATCACTGTAACCTTATTAACCAGAGTTCTGTCCCACATTGTATCAGCTCATGATTTTGTATATATATTTTATATATATATAAAGCTATTTTATACTTTTTTATTTGCCTGGAGTAGGGAGAAAATGGAAATGACTTGGACATTACCTAAGAGAAGGTTAAATACGCTAGGCAGCAAAGATGTCCTAGAAATCTGAGCCATCATATTTTTTTAATCACAAATTTTTATTTATTTATTTATTTATTTATTTATTTTCTTGTTTCAGAACCTTTGTTGTTTATTCACTCATTTTTATGGCCAGCTCAGCCCATCCCGAGAGCAGGGCTGGCACAGCATGTGGTGCCGGGAATCGAACCGCAGTCCCTGAAGCTGCCCAAGCCTTCCCAAGCAGGCATTTTAGACCACTGAGCCATCCCGCCGGGCCCCTGAGCCATTATATTTTAAAAGAATGAATTAGATCTTGAAATAATATAATTATATAAAAGTGTGCTTGTAATATTTAAGTAAGTAAGCAAAAAAGACATAGCTAACTAGTACAATCCCACTTGGGAAAATGAAGCTCATTTCTGTTGTAAGAAAAATAAGAATTTAATAATACAGCAACATGGCTGAATCTCAAATGCATTATACTCAGTGATAACAGCCATATTCCAAAGACTATATCCTTATGATTCTGTTTTTGTTACTGTATTAGTCAGTTTTCTGGCACTATGGCAAAATACCTGAGAAAATAAACTTATAAGAAGGAAAGATTTATTTTGATTTGTGGGTTCAGAAATTTTGGTGCATGGTGACTTGGCCCTGTTGCCTCTAGGCCCACAGGATAGCAGTACCACAGATAGCTGAGCTAGGCAGAAATATCATAAATAGTCAGACAGAGCTAGGCCCTCAAGAGAATCAATACAGAAGATGAGAGCACACTACAACTGTGGCCAGAGGTTCATGTGTTGGAGGCCAGGGCTCAAGATAAAGACAGAATGAGTAGGTCTACATGCCTCCCCAAAAGATAAATGATAACCTGTCCAATAAAGTCTAGACCGACATCAGTCACCTCAGCGGGTGACCAAGACCCTCAGGCTCATCCCTTCCTGGAAAATTCTTTGTTCTTTCCATGTACATTTGCTGCATGACCTGCCTCCCCCCGGATCAACATCACCATAACCTTATTAACCAGAGTTCTGTCCCACATTGTATCAGCTCATGATTTTGTACCTATCTCATGACTTGGCTCTATAAAACTCCCTCCAGAAAGTGAGCTCTGAGCAACCCTCTTGGAACCTGTCTTGGCTCTCACAAACTATGTCTCCCCCTCCCCCAATCAATATTTCCTGCTCTTAACCTCTGTTGTCCCTTAGGATTCATTCTTCAGTTTGGGGGAATATGAGTCTGGCATATCTGACATCTAGCAGGTTGGAAAATATAACCTTTCCCTTGCATCATGTGGAAGACTGATATCATTCCAATATCAGCAGTACAGCATGTTGGACAGTGTGTGGCAAATGAGGCTGCTTATATCCTGGCTGCCTGGTAGCAGAGAGGGAAAGAGAAAAGCTGGGATCCTAGCATAGCCTTCAGAGGCACACTTCAAATGACCTCGCTTTCTGTGACTAGGATATGCCTCTTAAAGGTTCCACCACCACCACCACCAGCCACCCATCCCCACACACCACGCCCCCAATAGTGCGCAGGCTGATGATCAGGCCTTTACAGGCATCTTCAAGAGACACTTAAGTTCAGTACACAACAGTGACTCTCTAGGGATAGAAAAATTGTAAGAACAAAAAAAAAAAAAAGAAAAATTGTAATAACAGAGAACAGACTTGTAGCGATATGAGTAAGAGAGAGAGAGTACGGAACAAAGAACAGAGCTAAGGAAACTGGTGCCTTGTGATTTCAGCAAGATAACAGATTCCTGGAGGCAGTGCTCTATCTGGTCTTTGTTCCTTTACCTGGAAGTTACTGAATAATGATATGTAAACTTAGAATTTGGTGAATGCAGAAGGCAATGCAAATAGCAGCTTGCTTACACCAAATTATTCATGCACATTCATTCGCCTGTTTGTAGCCCTCAACAAATGAGAGAAATTTCCATGGCTCTGGGCTCACTTAGAGCAAGACTAACTGAGACCTTTGAAGCAGTATCAATCCAGCCTTCCCATCATTTCTTTCGGCTCAGACTAATAACCTATTACATAGATCAATGGTTGCCAGGGCTGGGGATCAGGAAGGAGATGCCCATGAAGGGGCACAAGGACATGAAAAGTGTTCTGTGGTAACAGAAATGTCCCATCTCGAAATGGTGGTAGTAGTAACACAACTGTATGTATTTTGACAAATTCATAGTGCTGGGACTGGGGAGATAGCCCAACAGCATAAAAGTCTGCTTGGCAAGTACAAGGTCTTGCATTTGAGCCCTCGTAGCAAATAAATAAATAAATAAATAAATAAATAAATAAATAAATAAAATTAATAGTGCTATATGCTTCAAAAGGTGTCACAGATGTGAACTTTACTACTATATGCTTTATTTTTCTTTTTTTCTTTTGAGACAGGGTCTCGCTATGCAGTTCAGGCTGGCCTTGAGCTCAGTTTTGTAGCCCAGGCTGTTCTCGAACTTGCACTGATCCTCCTGCCTCAGCCTCCCGAGTGCTGGGATTACGGGCATGCGCCACCACTCCCAGCGCTTTTTTTCTTTTTTCTTTTTTCTTTTTTTTAACGCTTTATTTTTCTAAAAAAAAAGAAGGTCATAAAAATTCCACATAAGCTATTGCCTTGGCTACTTTTCTCTCTCTCATTTCTGGAACAAAATACCCAATACCCCAATTTTTTTTTTTTTTTTTTTTTAAGGGAAAGGTCTACAGGGTGTTCAGAGTCTCACTACTAGATTGGACTCATAGTGATCAGCCTGTTTACAGCCTCCCAAGAGCTGGGATTACAAGTGTGCGCCACCATGCCCAGTCTTAATCACCATCTCAGCGTGCCCTCGTGGTAGAGCCGCATGGCAGGCCCTAGAATGGAACCCCCAGCCCCTGCACCTGCTTACAGGCACTTTAATCCACTGAGCTATTTGGTAGGCCCTCCAACACCCAAATTTACAGAAGGAAAGTTTTATTTAGCTCACAGTTAGTGGAGGTTTCAGACCATACTCTGCTGGCTCCAAGGCAGAGTGCCATGTGGCAGAGGGCAGCAGCTCATGGCAGTGGAAAACAGCAAAACAGCAAGAGCAAATGAGAGGAGCAGCAGCAACAACGGCAACAGGGAGGAAGTCTGTCTCCCTTAGGTTGCATCCAGGCTATCCGGCCCAGGCAGGTGTAGCACTCACGCCCATAACCCCAGACCTGAATCATGAATCAATCCCAAAGTCTAGAGGTCTACCCCATAACTGCATGACACCTTGGGGGGAAACCACTAAACACAAACCACAGCAGCTATCAATAAAAATCACTCCTTAAAAAAAATAAATAAATAAAAATAAAAATAAAAATAAAAAAAATAAAAATCACTCCTTAAAGTAGGGGTATGCAAACTTTTAGCTTGTCTGAGCCACAGTAAAAGAGGCATCATCTTGGGCCCATCTAAAATATTCACTGTTGTATCAGTGTTTGGAAAAGTGATCATGTCTGCATCTTGTACTCGGAAAAACAACAATGTGAATTGTATTAATTACTGTGGTTGTCCTACTAACGTGTTGTGAAACTGTCCCATTGTTATTTCTTATTAAAAGTAAAAAAAAAAAAAATTAAATATATAGTAAAGTTAACATACTGTGTATAATTAAAGCATTCGTTTTTATATTTTAATTTATTAAATTATTTTATAAGTCTGATTAATAGAAGCCCAGCATTAATAATCCATGTCAGCTTAATAACGACGATCACCTGTTTTCACAGGCACACACAGGTGGGCAGGCTGAAATACTGTTATCTATGATCACTGTGTCTCCCTCACTGAGTCTCACAGGGGCACATACCATCTGACACACCCAGACTTCAGTTCCACTGGCTGAGTGGCAGCACAGGAGGCAGCGTTGGCATCTTACTGCACCTGCCCCTGCAGTGCCCTGCAGTCGCCTACACAGTCTGCCCTAGAGCACCTTGCAACTGAGTCGTGGAAAATATCAGTAAAGATTACCTAATGTTCAAAGCTGAGGATCTCAGCTGCCCAGGCTGCCCTCAGCCCACAGCCTGAAACATGGGCACACCCATCTTAGAGAGGGAGTGGGAGCCTAGGAAGGCAAGGTCCTTTCACACAGTATACCTCCACAGGACTTGGGATTATGATGCATCTGTGACTTTAGAAAAGTGTGCCATACTCAAACCATGGAACACTGAATAGTCGGTAGAATTCCATCGACTCCTATGAATCAACACAGAAAGCATTCACAGCCA